>VYZV01025192.1:917749-960798 GCA_013401275.1 Pandion haliaetus
GGGGGGGGGGAAGGCAAACGCACTTGTGCTCCCTTCGGGGAAATCCGAACTTCTGTGTGATGGTCCCAGTCTTCTCCAGCCCCGCAGCTGCTGGGATGGTGTGTGTCGATCCCAGCAGAGGCTGCTCGGTGCCGGAGATGCCAGGCTGTCCTCCCCTGTTGTGACCTGCGTTTAACCTGGCACGGTCCGGCGTTACAGGCTTTGTCTCCGTTCGAGCTGTGGCCAATACTTTCGTGTTACTGGAGGTGAAGTGAATGATGTTCAATTAATCTGTGTTCTAAGGGGTATCGGGAAGTCAATAGGTTAATATTAAGTGAGGTGAATAGTAAGTGGTAGAGGAAAAAAACTGTACGCCTGTGACCTACAGTTCAAGATACTGGCTTGGAGGTGAGGGAAGGTGAAGTTAGCAGAGTACCATGATGTAAAAACCTACTGCTGACAGGCTTTCCCCTGTTACTTGCTGAGCACTTGATGCTTCGCTGGTGGCTTGAACGTGTTTAATAGATCTCAGCTGACCTGGGGAGATGGTCCTGCCTCTCCTTCTCTGGATGGCTTCGTTGATACGGTGTCTAAAAGTTAAATCACTTTACAGCTGGAAGACAGATGCCTCGGAAGAAATCTGTGCCATCTTCAGAACAGATGTTTAGCTTTTTTCCTTTAACACGGAGGCGTTAGATCCTTTAAAATGCGATGGTTTTTTTTGTCTTTATTGCTGTCCTTTTGGCATTTGTTGTCACTTTGAGGACCCTCAAAGCTTAAATGTGATATTTTGGGGTGGTCCAGGGAACCAGATAGAATAGCTTTGATTGACAAAACTTGGTGCAAGCAATGAGTAACGTGAATGCACAACTGCCGTTGTGAAATGGCTTATCTGGCAAACCAGTTGTCTTTCTCAACTCTTCTAACCATCTCCACAGAGCTTGTTGCAAGAAGATAAAGTAACCCAATTTACTCTTCATTGTCTTTATGGTGTTGTTTGATGTAATTAATTGTGGAGTTTCCCCCCGGCTTATAACAAGTTTGCGTGGTGGAAACAGGTAACAGATGCTGCTTAAGATCTGCATACAATCCACTAACGTGACAGAAACAGCTTTTCCCGTGCTCTTGCCATGCTCGGTCTTGGTCCTCATGTTAACCCTGAGCTTCCCCTGCCTCTCAGCAAAAGGGAAAATGCAGATCCAGGCTGGCTGTGGGAGCCTGGAGAAGAGGTGACTGCTACCACCCCATGCTCTTTAACTCTCTTCAGCAAATTGCATTAGTATGTGACAAATTGGCTTGCAAAGCCGCTAAATGGAAATGACATTTGGAGCAGTTTGCTGTGCAGACCCTGTGGTGTCTCGGGGAAACGTGTGATTTGCAGTATCTTCCCGAGATCGTTAATTTAACTACCGCTACAAGGCTTTCCAGAACTTACTTTGGGAACTCTTGTAGCAACTAAATGCGGGAGTCTAGAGCATGTCTTGGAATAATTGCCCAAAAGCTAGGGCAGATGTAGGTGCAGGCTCTCTCATGCCTTAGGCAGCTTATATGAAGAATTGAACTAGGAAAGAAAGCAAAAGCTAACATGCAGAAATTGCACGGGGCATGTGGCAAGAAGGCTTAAGGCGGAAAGCTGTGCTTGCTGTTGGGTGCCAGCTCGAGGCTTTCCTGTGGGAGCTGGGCTGCGTCTCAGAAGTACCTTTGTTCAGCTGAGGTTGTTTTGGTGACTCTCAGAGGAGCGGACTGCACTGTATTGCAACAGGAAAGCGTACACCTGCTTCTCTCATCCCGCTTCTCTGAGCATGTACGCGTCTGTTTGAACGTGGCAGTGATCAAGCTGTTTTAATTGGCCCCTCTGCAGTTTGAACAATAAATATGTAATGGGGGAGAGTGCCCCCCTCTTCCGCGTGGCGTTGAGGCTGTCATTTTTGACGGGGAAGCGTGTGCTCTCCGCTCGCCTCGTCCCTGCGCGCTCGGGCGCTGCGCTCGCTCCCGCTCCAGCCCGGCTCTTACAGCGTGTGAAAATTGCACTCCCCCGTCTGTGTTTGGCATCCTTAAAAAAGATGAACCTGAGCATGCAGTGCTCCTGAGACAGGCCCCTTCACATTTCTAAACAGTCTTGATTATTCAGCTAATCTTTATTTCATGGGCCTGTTACAAGAAACACAAACGGGGGAGAAAGTAGAAGGCGGTGACACATTTAAAATACACAAGAAAAGTGCCGGCAGGAATATAATCGTTCTTATTCCAGCGATATGAAATATTTATAGGCCTAAGTTGTGGCAAGATTCTCTGCCCCCCTGCCCTGAACTCTGAAATGTTTTTCCCAGTAAAACAGTAACTGGGGGTGCTGGCCATCCTGGCAGCAGAGCCCCGTCCCCCCAGCTGTCTGCAGGGCAGGGGCACCCAGCTGTCTGCACATGCAGCCGGGCACAGCGTCCGTCTGTCCGTCCTTGCGGAAGGGAAGGGAGGAGCGCAGCGCGCTGGCCAAGCTGCCCAGCTCGTACAGGGAGCGGAGCATTGTGTTACAGTCTGTTAACTCCAAATAATTCAGAAGCGTCCCCTCGGTGAGCCTGTGAAAAGCCCCCTTTGAGGTGCCCGTGTTCTGTAGGAGCCTGCTGCTCCCCCAGGGCATTCTGCTATTAATTCATTAGATCTGAGGGTTTCTTCTCTTTTCCNGGACAAAAATCCCTCAAGGGAAACATTTTTTCACTTAGTTACAAAGATTTCATGGCTAATTAGAGTAAATGTGGTTTTTAGAGTGTTAATCTCTTAACCAGCTTGGCTAGGAGGCCACCACCACAACAGCAAAGGGGAGGGCAAGGGGGAGAAGGTGCTCCCAAGTTCTTCCCGGGGCTGAGCCACAGATGCCGCTGGCTGGATCCGATGTGCCTGCATCACCAAGAGCATCCTGCGCGCAACCCCCGTAGTGCTGCTGATTGGGTGCCCACCTTCCCTCCCGGGCCAGGGTGAGGGCACGGCTCGGCCGTGCGAGACTTGAAGGCGTTTTGGTCTGAGGAGGCCGCGAGCTCTTTGTCTGCAAAAGTGGTGCAGAGGGAGCCTCTGGGATGAAAAGCAAAGCGGGAACAAAAGCAGAATTGAGGGCAGCGTGCTGTCCTTGGGCGGCAGAGGCGGCCGCCCGGGGCTCGTGTTCAGATCCTTTCTCTGCAGTGCAAATATATGTATTTACTGTGTGGTTTAGCGCCAGCGAGGGAGATGGGTCGTGAGCGTACCCGGTGGGTGCCTCGGGCCGGGTCCCCACGTGCCGCTGTGCCAACCGCTGCGGGGCGGCTGCGATGCCTCCAGCCCGCTTTCTGCAGCGAGTGCCCAGGTGTGCCGGTGAAGCGTATGGTCCAGGTGGGACGTTATTGTCAGAGGTAGATGTTTTGCTGGTGGAGGTCGTCCCCCCCTTTGCTGAAGGGGATTTATCCTCGACGTCTGCTGTCTTCTTCCTCCCTCCTCTGGTCCTTCCCGGCCGTGCCGCCTCCCCAGCATCTGCCTTTCCAGCCTGGTTTTGACTTTGTCCCAGATGGCTCTGGCAAAATGGGGCGAGTAATTTGTGAGCTGGCTGCCTGCTGCAGCCCACCGCCCAGCCTGGGCAGTGGGGCTGGCTGGTGGCTGGTGCAGAGAGAGCTGGGAAGGAGATGGGAGTGGGATGTGAGCTTGAAATACCTCCGCATCCCACTAGAGGGGATCCTCCGGATCAGGCTGGTGGAGCCCAGCTGAAGAAAATGAACATAAAACCAGCAACTGGCAAAGCTGCACCGAGATGCAGCCGCTGGCTGGTGGGTGAGCTCCGGTTCCTCAGAGAGGGAGGACGAGTTTCAGGTGCTGGGAGTCTGACCCAGACCTTTTCTGAACAGAGCACTTTGGGGGGGGGGCAGGAGGATTTTGGTGCTTTTCAGACATTCCTGGCCGAGGCAGGCTGGCTGTGGCTGCCCCTCCTTGTCCAGGAAAGCGTGGCTCCCCAGCGTGGGTTGTGGTTCCTCTGCCCACTGTGGTCTGAGCCCAAGCACTGGGAGCTGCTGGGGCGGGAGCGAGGCTGCTCTAGCAGGACTTCCCCGAGAAAGCACAAGTTTACCAAACACACGAGTGCAACATATGTCAGTGATGTACCTAATCTGCTGTGTGTTCTCTGCTGGGTCTTGAGTCTGAATTGCGATCCATCTGTGCGTTTCAGTGGGCCTGGGCGATGCTGTCAGCCTGGCGTTGGCTACTGGGATGCTGGCTGCTGCGTGGTGGGGGGCTGCCAGGGACAGGGTGCTGGGAAAGAGGTGCCCTCCCCTCTGTTATCTGGTAGAGCCCATCTCGTGTTTGTCACTGTAATCGCTGCTTCTGTTTGGTTGAAATCGAACTGGGAGATGGTGACGGGGGGTGGGGGGTGAATGAAAAGTGAGATAAATGTATCATATTATGAAAATTTAATCCCGCTTTGCCTGGGCTAAAATTACATTCAGAGCAGGAGATAAAAGGCGTCAGAGTCGCATTATAAAAAAAAAAGTCCAGATCATCTCAAAAGGCAGAGCGATAGTGAGCCTGGGAGAGCCCTGCGAGCCTCGGCCCCGGCTGTGCCAGGGCAGCAGCGAGTACTGCTCCTCCGTGCCTGGCAGTGGGGCCAGCGCTGCCCTGCACCGACCCTGCCCCGGGACCAGCCCTGCCCGCGGCGTGCGGCTGCGTCGACAGAGCTCCGTGCGGCGAGTCACGCTCGGTACCATCTCGCCATGTGGCAGAAGAGATGGTTCTTCCAAGAAGTGGGTCCGCTGGGGAAATTTTGTTACCAGCTGATGCATTTCTGTGTTAGCTCCCTGCACCGTGCGCTGTGTCTCCTGTGGGTTCCTTAAAATCACGGTGTGGAGGGACGGCCCCGTTGTGTGATGGGCTCCTGTCTGGCTGGGGATCTCCTGAAGCACGGGGGACCTGGAGAGGCTCTCTGCTCTTCAGAGGTAATGCCTACCCCAGCCATTCCCTCTAGCCCATCCCCAGCCCCAGCCCCATGTGGTTTTCGGGGTCTGAGGGTCCGATGGAGGCCTCCTGCCCCAGTCAGGGCCTGGCTCTCTGGAGCCGGCTGTGCGTTGTTCTTGGTGTGCCAGCAGCTTCCCAGGCAGGAACGTCCCTCGCAGCCCTTTTCCTGCTCCGGCACCGCTTCCCCGCTTCATAAAAGTGAAAGGTGACGTCTGAGTAAATATTACGCTGACCTCTCACCTCGCCTCCTCCCGCTGCTCCTTTCTCAGGGCTCATTAACGGAGCCACCGGCTGACCCGGGGCTGTGCCGCCGAGGAGGGGGCTCGGAGCGTGGCAGGGACTCGGTGCTGGAGCACGAGCCCGGCGCCTTGCGGCTGGGAGCGGGCCGGGAAGGGCAGTCTCCTTCCTGGCTGCCGCCGAGGCTGAGCCTCCTCCCGAGCACGGTAAGTGGATGTTAGGTCAGCCTTTGCTCGGCCTCGGTGGGGAGCGGTGCGGGATCTCCCGGTGGGTGCCGGTGCCGTGTAATGCCGTAGCTGCGCTCGCAGCCCGGTCGCGGCCACTAATGGTGGTGGGAGCAAGGGGAGGTGCCGTTTTAGGGTGTTGCTGCTCTAGCAGAAGCCTGTGAGTGAAAACACCAGCAAAAATCCATGTGAGCAGGAGACTGTTCAGAGGAGTGGGCGCCGGCAGGAGCAGCTGAGCGTGGACCCAACTTCTGCCTCTCCGCGGCGACTTGGAAGGGCTGGGAGGGCTCCCCCGGGGCTGGACCAGTGGCTCCCGCCTGCCGTGGCCTCGGCTCGGGCATGGGGCTCAGCAATGGGAGTGCTGGGCTGTGTGGGGCAGGTGTGGGGGGAAGCCCTTGGGATGCACAGGCATCATTCTCCATTTTCCCAGTGAAGGGCTGGTTGGATGGGGGAGTGGTAGTCCTTGGAGAGGCCGTTCCCTGCGTATATCAGGGAAGGTTAAAGGAAACAGCTTACTTTGCTTTCAGCTCCTGGCTGGCTCTTAACAGCATTTGAAAAACAGCAGTTTTAATTCCTGCAGCGGCTCGGTGTCAGGCTCCGGAGCCCCGTTTCCCTGTACCGTGTCTCGGGAAGCTGTGCGGCACTGGGGAAAACAGGAAACCTCTGGGGCAGCGCTGGGCTGTTGCTCGCTTGCTCTGCCGCCCGTGACGCGCGCCGGGAAGGAAGCGGATCCACCACGGCGGGTCCAGGAGCCGCTGTCAGACCCTGACTCAGCGTGGAGTAAGTTCCTCGTGTTATTTCCAGGCCCGGTGAGCCTGGGAACAAATGCCTTCCGGAGAGATTTATGTGTAGTTTTTCCTCCGTGGCGGTTTCATGTCATCGGTAAGAGAGCGCTCGGAGCGATCCCTCGGGTGTGGCATGGTGTGCTGGAGGTGGTGGAGGAAACTGGGCGTCCAGCAAGAGAAGGGCAGAAATCTGGAGGTGTGCCGGGGTTTTCCTCGGTGTTCATGCATAACACCACTTTGGTTTGTTAACCCGGGAATGAGCTTCCAAAAAGCGAGTTTGAGCTCCAAGGTTTTGAGATGAATCATGATACTTAAAATGAGGCTTTGAATTCTTATTTGCTTCCTGTTAGCTGGGCTTCCAGAGTTTGTCTTGTCAAGATTTTCTTTATAGCCCAAAGTGGCCGTTTCCCCCACCACGAGTGGGAAGCTGAGGTTCTGGGAATTGGCTGTTGGAAAAGCAGGTGCTGTAATGAACACGCGGGTGTTGGTAGCAGGGTTAAAACTTCCCACGTCATGTTACTGAAGAGGCTATTTCCCACTTCTCTGAGAATGTTACAAAAGCAGCAGCGAGCACGGCAGAGCACAGCGGGCTGGTTGCTTGCCCAGGTAGCCAAATACAAGGGATTCACATGTAGCCAGCTCATGTGAAGAGCTTTGTTCCCCATGGCTGGGTAGATTTATTGATGTCAGAGCAGAGAAATGGTAAGTTGGCTGCTTAACAGGGATGTTACAGTTCAACTCCATAAAACACGCAGGCTGTCTCCTTTACTCATTCATTTGCCAAGTCCCCAAAAAGTCGCAGTGACAGGAGCAGAGGATGGAGCACTGCCCTCATGATCATATTTCCTGCCTTTGCTGGTTTATGTCACAGCCTTTAATGTTATTTAAACAAAAAAAAAAAAAAGCCTGTGAATTTCCGTTTCATTTTTAATGGAAGTGCGAAGAGGTGGGGTGGGGAGGAAAAGGGAGCATGCCTGTAGGTTTCCTAACGAGCTGAATTATTCTTACGCTGAAGATTTGCCATCTCACAGGTTTTACATCTGCACTGAAGCTAAAACATGGGAGCTCCTGCCCTCCTGGGTGTCGAGAGGGGCCGAGCGTGGTTGCGGTGGTGCAGCTCGGACTGTGCTGTAGGAGCACAGTGAGGTCCCAGCAGCAAAACCCCCAGCTCGGAGTTTCACTTCTGCTGAGCTATGGCTGGTTATTCTGTGTGATTCAGGGCACAGCTGGGTGTGACTCTGCATACTCTAAGCGTCTCGGTTATCCTGGGCTTTGGTGAGGAGTGACTGTGTGGACGTAGTAGACGCCTGCTTTATCAAAATTCACGTGGGCACAGGAGAGCCCTGGTTTGTCAACGTACATGGATACAAACTGTACCTGTACTATTGCAGGCCCCCGAACATTTCTTCTGCTGTTTTCATTTTGTTAAGTGTTGATGCTGAGGGTAGGGCACAAGTAAGACCAAAGATGCCTAAATGCCTTCCTTCGTTCAGCCATTGACTCTGGGAGGTGTAGGGCAGCCAGAAAGGCAAGACTGCTTGCCGTGGTCAGACTGCCAGGTGAGGGCTGGTTTTTCTTTGCGGTTTTTCTGAGCCAGTTTGTTGCATATCGAGTGCTTTCCAAAGACGCTGCTTATGTACTTATGGGGTCGGGGGGGAGCTCTTCTCAAAATCTGGAGTAAGCAAATTGGGAGTAAGAGCTTCTCACAGTCCACCTTGGAATGAGAAATGCTTCTATGTTTGCCCAAAACCTTCTAAAAATTCTACCTTTGATGTCTGCCCTTCTGTATTTCCAAATCAATTTCACATTTTGGAGGCATCATCAGTTGTGTTACAGAAGCTGGAAGGGCCAGATGAAAAACTTCCACAGTATGTAATCTGTTTGGCTGAGACATGATGCAGCAGCAAAAGGTTCACTGCAGGCTATTTCTCTCCTAGTTGTTGTAAAGTTTTCTCTGCAGTTTGCAAGGAGTTAATTGCAGCAGCAGTGATGAGCCCTTCTCTGATCAGTGGACTGTGGTGCGTTTGGCTCGACGGGCAGACGAGGAGCCTTATGGAGCAGGAGTTGTGTTAAAGGCCCGTTTGGTGGTAACAGGTTTAGACTGTCTTTAAAATCTCATAGCAACCAAGGAGCATGGGCAAGCACTCCAGAATTCACTGGAAGAAAGAGGCAGGAGTCCCTTTGCTTGTCCACTGGGATATAATAAGGTGCTGGTACAAGTGCTTGCATAACTTGGCTTTTCAAAGCATAAATTGTGCAACAAGGGCAAATCTGTTCCATCGGTTCCACCAAATAAATTTTCTGACTTGGAGGTGGCCACAACTTGTCTTGGGCTGAGCTGAGAAGTGCTAGAACAAATTCTCAGAAAGACACAAAAGCAGAGAATCTTTTAAGGACTTCCAAGGGTGTTGTATAACTTGTTTAAAAAAATAAGCCCTGCCCAGGATACTACTGGGTCACTGGGAGGCTTAACCTCAGGAGTGACAAGTTGGGTGCAATTGGACTGACTTTGCAGATGGAGTTTTTCACTTCTGAGTGTGAATTTAGCAATACTCTTTTTTTAAACATTCACTTCCTTGTAGACTTGCACGAAATGAACTGTATGTCAATCCTATTCTTGATATAAGATCTAATTTACTTTTAAGTAAAGGTACAGTCTCCCTGGGTGCAAGTCCTGCTGGCACAGGGCTTTGGGCGGCTCACCTTCCCTGCCAGTGCCTGCCCTCACATTGTCCTTTACATGAGCTGCAAAGACCTACTGAAAACCAAACAATTTTGGCTTAATTTCCTCCTCCTCCCCAGATTTAAAAGAAGAGTGGTTTTTGCACAAACAGGGCAAACTTTAACGTGAGAAAAAGCAAAATATTGACTCATTTGTTCATCCCTGACAATTCCCCTTACGTTCTCTGCAAATTTCCATTATAAACACGACACTTTGCCAGATTATCTGCTTTAGCCATCTTGTTACTGAAGAGGATGTAATATTAATTTCCTTGTCATTTAGTTTTTCTCATGTATGTGGGATTATTTGGTTAACAGTGTTATGAATCTTAATGTAAATCAGTTGGGCTTTGCTTCTGGCATCTGAAAAGACAACAGAAGCAGCACTGAAGTGGTCTGGGAGAATGCACCAGTTTTCCTCAGAGCTGCATGGCAATTGAAACTCCCGAATTTGTTTTTGACCAAGTGTCTCAACCCTGTCGTTTCAGTGGAAGTTCTGCATCTTTCAGGCCACAGATAGNTGGATCTGGAAGACCAATTTGTGGTTGTAAAGGAGACACTTACAAAACTGAACCAGCTGAAAGTATTCTTACAGCCTGCTCTGGTTCTCACTTGTTGCTTTGCTCCGCTGTATTTTGTGGAGCAACTTCTTTTGTGGCTGCAGCCTTCCTTTGGTCTGCCAAAGTATCAGTGAAGTCCTGCAACAAATGAAGCTGTAGCTTCTCTCCCGCGTAGATCCTCTGTATGTTTTATGGAACCAATGAAGTTTCATTATCAGTTCTTACCCCATCAGCCCCTCGGTGATGCATCTGGTCGGGGGTGATGAAGTGGCGTTGATCTGCACGGGTCGCAAGTGCTGGTCCACCCTTGGGCTTCTGCAGTGCCCCGGTGCCGCCCCAGGATGGGGACCGCGGCAGGGATGGGGACCGCTGCTGTGCTCGGATGGGACTGGGGCCAGGGCGAGACAGCTTCCACGGAGGAGTGTTGAATTAAAGGGTGTGCGAGGAGCTCTCCAAGCAGGCAGGCTTGCTGCATTCCTGTGAAATATGGCCTTACAAGTCCTTGAAGGATTTATTGTTTTCCGGGCACTGCTGCATCCAGTCCGATAGGCTGGATATAGGAAGGAAATGACTCAGTTGCTCTACAGACAAGTGCAGCTTTGAAATTCAAAGAGGCAGGAGACAGCTGAGAGGCTCCAACTCATTCCCATCGGGAGTCGGGTCCCTCTGTGTCTGTTATTCTTTGTGCGCAGCACTTGGGGGTTGCAGCCGGGATGGGGCAGCGGGTGGGGAGGGAGGAGGCTCCGCTGGGCAGCGGTCACGCTGCGAACCGGCCGGTGCCTCAAAACCCTCCGGCGTGAGGATGCCACGGGAGAGCAGGTGACGGCAAGTGAAGCCGGGGGGCCGGCAGAGGGGAGAGGGCTGCCGGTGCTGCTGCGAGGCCAGTCCGTGGTGGTGGGAGCAGCTGGCGGGCTCCGCGCCCGCCTGACCATTGCCAATGGATTGCCGTGCTGGGGGCACAGCGTGGGGCAGAGCTTGCGGCAGCGTGACAGCTTTCAGGTTTTCTAAGGCGTATTTCCTGCCCACAACAGGGTGCAGAAGTGCAGTGGCCCTTCTTGCAGATGAGCTGCGTGAGGAGTTCAGGTGCTCCAGCTCCCGTGTCTCCTTTCCTCAGGCCCGTGTTGTCGGGAGCTGGCCCCGTGGTCGCCGGTGTTTGCACTCTGGTCTGAGCTATACAGGGATTTGTATAGCTAATGATTTTGCAAGACAAGCTCAGGCTTTTGGGACCTCTTGCCCATCAAGGTGTCCAGTCCCTCTTTAGCCTTGTGCTGTAACTTCTGGCTGATGTCGGATGTGGATGTAAGCAGATGCTTTCTCCATCCTATTATCAGCCTGGTTGGAGAGAGAGAAGTTTTTAAATGACAGAATGATCCTTAGCAAAGAAACAAGAGTTAGCGTTAAAAATAAAGAAAACAAGACAGCTTGTTTCATCTAAACAGAAGGGTTATTAAACAGGCTTGAATTAATCAGTGATCTGCCAGAGTTCTGAAATTGAAAAGCAGGGCAGAGGAGCATGGAGCAGATGAGTGGGAAGAAGCCGCTCTCTCGAGTAGACGTTTATGTCCAAACGCTGTAGGAGAGGAGACGATGTTCAGCTGATGGTGGGACGGAGGCGAGATGGCTCCAGGCTTTGGGGTCCTTGGCTGGACCTCAGAACGCAAGGCTGGGGGCACCTGGCTGCCGGCACTGGGACCCCCCCCAGGCACTGATGTGCAAGACCCGCTGGGATCCTGGCAGCGACCGGCCGCCATCTGCACGGCTGTGAGCTCTGCGATGGTCGCTGCTTGTCGTGCTTGGTGGAGCAGACTGGGCAGGGAATGAAGATGCTTTATATTTCCCAGGATTCGGGCACCTCGAAACACTTTCAAAAACTGCATCAAGCACCCCCACGATGCACTTAAAAGGGCAGGCAACCCTGTGTAAAGAGGCTTTGAGAGGTAAAGGCACTTCCCTTGTGTCGTTGATAAAGCTGGTGTTGATTGCAGTTCATAGCACATACTTCCACTAAGACAGGCCTGATGAGGGCTGGTTAATGGTCCCTGAAGGGTTCTTCAGTGCTGTGTGGCTCTCTCCTGCATCAACCTGTCTGCTTCAGTTTTGTTGTTAATTTAAGGGCTTTTGCAGTTGTGTTCTTTCCAAATCCTTGTGATCCCACAGCGGTACCTGGATGATAATTTCTCCCACTTCTGTGGCTGGAATGCCAGCATTGTGACTGGCAGCTGAAATCTGTAGCAAAGCAGCGAGCCGATGGTGCTGGTCGCGCCGCAGCAGTGATGGACCTGTCCCTTCGCACGTTCCTCCGCTTCTCATCCCGATGGCTCCTGCCCCGGTTTGGTGCTGTACCACCCCTACCCTCCCGGTGCGGCAGGGGAAGGCGCAGCGGTGGACAGCAGGGTGTAGGTCTGACTTGCTGGTTATTGCTCATAATCTGAAAAGATAATCCTGTTCTGGAGTAGCATGGAGCATCATAACCAGTAAACACCCCTCGAATGGGGAAATGTGCCTGAATGTGCACACAGGCAGTGGCGTGCTCTTAATAATTTCAGCGCTGCTGGCTGAGTGAAGTCTATAGCTGCACAGTTGGGGATTCAGCATCTCGGAACCTAATTTTAACAAATGTACAATTTCCTGGTTTACTTAGGTAACAGCACTGTGGCTACTGTGTAAATACATCTGGCTGCCGTAGGGAGTGTTGGGGATAACGAACACCACTCGCTGTACAGGGCTGGCACAGCCAAAGGATTTCTGTTTCAGGATTTCTGTTTAATGGAGTGGCTGGGGACCCATTTAATTTGAAGCTGGGGTTCTTCACTTGCCTGTGGTGCACTTGGAGTGAGGCCAGGAGAAGCTGCTGCTTATTTTTCTCCTCCAGTTCGGTGGCCGCTCTGTGATCTTCCCTTGTGCTGCACTGTAATATTCTCTTGTAATAAACTGCAGCTGGATGTCACTTGGGGAGAGAGGGCTGGGCTGAGGCTCAGGAGATAAAACTCCTAGCTTTGCCACTGGGACCTTTTGACTAGCCTTGGGCAAATCATTTAATCTGCTTGCACCTAAGGTCACCATCCATTAAATTCTATTTTGTTGGGTATAAAGTCCATGAATAACCAAATGATGTTCAGGTGCACCAGTGAAGAGGGGTGGATAAACCCCAGTCCATCAGGACTTGGGTAAGAAACTAGAAAAAGCACTTTCTAAGGGATATACTGACCTAGGTTGCCTGGAGGGGTTGTGGACTCTGTTTCTGGAGGTCTTTAAGGATGGTTTAGAGACACATCTCTTGAACTACGGTTATAGCTGGTCCTTGCGGCAGGAGACTGGATTAGAGAATCACATCTTTCTGGCCACAAATTTGTATGATTTAGTGTTATCCAAAGCCACTGACCTGTTTACACAGGTTTGGACGAAACTGAGACTTCGCAAAACTTGAATAAACCAGCTATGAAACTTAAGAAGTGTTAAATTTTCTCTTTGTGTCATACTTCAAGGTAACCAGGAAAATAAGGGTCTGTTGTGCCCCGTGCTCCGGTGCATGGTGTTGTTGCCAGCCTTGGGTCTGTCCTCAGGGACTGCGTGGTGAATAAAGTCCTCTTTTCCCAGCACCTCTCTTGACGCAAGGTAATTTATAAGCTATTTCGCAGCAGTGTACTTGAAGCTCAATAGCTGCCAGCTGTGGTTTCCCACATAGCAGGTGTCAAGTATCAGCACAGGGAAAGAAAAAGGTGTCTAATTTCTGCCACCTAGGTGTCCTAGGTTGATTATGAATTTTTCTGGACGTCTTTTGGGGTTGGTGGGTTAAACGTCTCCAGCTGCAATGCACAGCTGGGTGTAAGCCACGCCAGAGCCACAGCTGCGGTCCTGCCTTAGTTTTGCCAGAGGAGCCAGTGCTCCCTTGGAGATGGTGATGATTTTGTCAATGTTAAAGAAATGCCTCCTTGCTGTGTCACAGGGATGTCTCGGCACCTTTGGGGGTCAGGGGTAGCCGTGCCGATGTTTGCTTGTCACCACTGTCAGGGGAGAGTAGCCCTGCTCTGCTGAACAATCTCTGATCAAAGAGTTTCTGAACAGAGGCACACCAAGCAGCACTAAACCAGTCCCTTCCACATACTTTACTACAGCGGTTTGTGCCTGGTAACTCTCTTCGGAGTTTTCTATTGATTGAACATCCGAGTGCCACATGTGTGGGAGCATTATCCCCATTTCACAGGGGCAACAACTGAGGCTGATTAACACGACTTGTCCAGGTCTATTCAGCAAGTCTGGGACAAAGCCAGGAGTAACGTCAGGTCAGGTCAGGGTGCTGCACCATGCTCTCCAAAACGCAGTTGCAAAGATGGGGCTTACAGCAGGTCTCTCCCTGGGATTTTCTGTTTCTCTTCCCCCCAGACCTGTTGGGATGTGTGTGCTCAAGAGGGAGATGGTGGGGAGAGGTGGCTTATCCGGTATGCATTGTATAAACAATATCTGAAGTCTGGACAATATGAACAGATTTTGTGCATAATTCATGCAATCGTGCTTGTTATCAGGGAAATGCCTTTTCATGGCTGGGTTTCGTTCTTCCCCTCCTCTTCCTTGTCCCAGGGCTGGAGGAAGCAATAATCACAATACTGTATTTTGGCCTCTTAACTCTTTCTCAGAAAGCTGACGAGCCTGTGAAATACCATCCCTGTGAATAAACAGCTCCAGGGAAGTGGGGCCGCAGCTCCCGGCGTGGTTCCTGCCTGCGGCTGCCAGCACAGCCCTGCGGAGCGGGCGGCGGGCACTGCCGAGGGGCAGCGAAGAGAAGGGTGAGGCGTAAAGGTGGTTTTCAGCCTGAAACCCAAAGGGTTCAGCGTTGCAGGTTATGCTTTAGGAAAGGTTTGGTATTTGTCATCCCTGTGGTTCAGTAGTCTCTGCAGGAACCTCGGACCTGATGCCAGGCACCTCGCTGGTGATTTACAACTTGCTCTTATTGTTGTTAGAGTCAAAATATTCTAAAAAAAAAAAAAAACCCAAAAAAAAAACCCCCAAAGAAAAGGTGCTAGGAGCCCTCCTCATTGCTTTGTATTACAAAACTGTAATTACTTCACATCAAGCTTCCGATAACTTCAGTTGGTATCAAACTTGGAAGCAAAAGATCGAGCTGGCTGCTGCACGCTACCTGGGTTTAAAACACACCGTTGCTGCACCTCGGGCTTCCTCGGTGCCGCTGCTGCTGCGGTGTGCGATGGGTGCTGAGGCTGGGAAAATCCTCTGCCCGGGGCTCAAGTGTGCCAAGGCTTCTCTTGCTGGAGAAACGTGAAGACACCGAGAGCAGGGAAGGGACTTGTGCGAGTGGGCGTGCAGGTTTCTGCTGGGTAAGACGGGATTCAGAAGCGTGGGGCTCATCTGCCTGCGGTGGCTTGGCCGAGGAGGCAGGACTGAGACCCGGACCTCTGATCGGGGCTGGGAACATCCCAGAGCTCAGAGATGCTTAGATCAGACAGTTTGGCTCAGAGCTTTTGTCTAATTAAAACAAACCAAAACCCTATTAATTACTGTAAAGTCTTCCTCCATAGCTGACAAATGTGTCCTGAATATCACTTCTTCAAAGGGGATAAATCACTACGGCAGCTTTAATGGTTGGAAAGGTTTCACAGAAAAAATTCCCGATGGGCTCCAGGAGGGATGCAGACCCGGCACGCCTGTTCTCACTTGCTGTGAAGAAATGGCCAAACTCTTGGCTTTTTTCCTTCATTCCACTTGGCAGATACGATATGGAGCCAATGCAAAGAGAAAGGGTCACACTGGTGCAAGGTGAGGTTGTTCCAAGTGGTTTGTTCTTGTATTTTAGTTTATATAGTGTAGCCTGCCCTTCTGGTGACCCTTTCAATAGTTCTGGGGGATTTCTGACAGCCCGGTGACCTGCAGGGGAGGTCAGCAGAGCGAGCCAGCCGGTCTCCCTGCTCCCAGCCTTGCAGCAATGAATCTTATTTGACTATAAAAAGCAAAAAGGGCAGAATCCACCTCCAGCTTAGAAAGCACTCACAGGCCCACTGCCCCCCTCCCCGCAAACTCGGTTATTTCTCAGGAGGCTTCGTTCTGTGAGGCAACTCCCCAAACCCATGTGGCCGTAGGAGAGAAACCGTAGTGGGTTTTATTGCCTGCTCTGCTCCCCCTTTGCAGGGTAGCTGGGGACCCTGGTGGCCTCTGGGCTGGGAACGATGCAGGGACAGCGTGGGAAAAGCACATGGCACTGGGATGCTGAGAGCTGGGGCCAGGAGGGTGGTGGTGAGGATGCTGGGGTCGGTACAGATGCTTTTGCGGTGTCTTGGAGGTGTCGGGGCTGGAGGAGCTGCCTCCTCCGGAGGGGCTGGAGTGTCCTGGGAGTGCAGGACCCGACGGAGCAGAGGCGATCTGGTATGGGGCTGTGTGTAAATCACTGCTCACGAGGCGAACACTACCCCAAAAGAAAAGATAGCGGCACCACAAAGCAAACGCAGCTGACGCGCTGGTGACATCAAAATTGTTGCTTTGGTCCGTCATTTTCCACGGGAGGTTCTCTTTTTGTTTTTGCTTTAATTTTCCTTTTTCACTCTTCTTTTTTTTTCCCCCGGTGTGCATAAAATATCACTAATGACAAACCATGGTGCCCGTGAGTGAGTGACAGCTGAAATAAGAGAAATGACTAATCAGGCCTCCTGAAGCCCTGTCGCATGGAGATTAAATGAGCCCTTTTTTCTTCCCCCCCTCAATGAGAATCATGGGCATTTGAATAATAATATTATAGTCTCCATTAGGATGACAGTGGGGGAAAAAAATCGGCTCAGACCTGTGATTATTCCTTCAATCTAATAATTATTTAAATACCAGATAACTCCTTTCAGCCTAATTGAGGCCTTTCAGCTGCTTGGGTTTATATTGTGTCCCTGAATTTACTCTCTCTTTCACCTTGCGTTACTAATAGCTTCAGAGTGCTTTTAAGGCCATATTTAAACTTGCTTCCAAAAAAAGAGGAAAAATTAGTGGTCAAATAGTATTAAGAATCAGAGTTAAAATCACCCACTCTCCTGTTTCCCTGGTGTTTAACTCCCCAGCTGTACTCGGCCATCCCCAAACTGCTGCGTAGGGCATGCAGTGGGTTTCTGTTGGTGTTTAATATCTGTATCACTGATCTTGCCCCCTCCGGCCTCAGGGTAGTGGGGAGCCGGCAGGAGCCGCTCCCGTGGGGGTGACATGGAGCTGGGGATGGATCATCGTCCCCTGGCTCGTTTGGGTAGGGTGTCAGTTCACGGCCAGGCTCTGTCATCTTCAAATAATGTTTGAAAGCGCAGATTCTTCTTCCTGGATGATCTCTCTTGCCTTTGGCAGTGACTGTTCACGAATACTCTGCAAAACCTTCACTGTAAGGCACTGCATAGAAGTTGGGCTTCAGCTGACAGCTCTGCTGCACAACAGCTCCAGACTGGCTCTGGCTTTTGTACAGTTTCTGAATGAAAACATTGCTGGAAAAGGTACAAAACTGCTGTGGTCTGAGTGAGGAGCTTCTGTTGTCCTGTATGTATACATGTGTATAAAATTTAAATTATTAAATTTATTAATTCCTAGCTTGCACTGTTCTTTTCTTGCTTTGCAATGGAACAACTTTAAAAACTGGAGAGCTGCCAAGCAGGAAAACTGTTGTGTGCTCAGCTTTACAGCAGAGCCTCCCCATTCCCTGCAGAATCTCTTTCACTTTCTGGACTTCCCTTGAACCAAAGCCCTCTGCCCCAGAAGCATCTTTTCTTCTCAGGGAATGAGAAACTGAGGTAGGCTTCATTTTTGGGCTCCTGTTAGTGAGGGATGCTTTGGTCTTGGAGGAAAGCCCATTTGTGCTGCCCAGGGCAGAGCCAGCTTTCTCCACGCCCTTCGGTGCTGCAGGCACCACCTCTGTGCCCTCCCCAAGGCGAGGGGAGTTGGGTTGCCGTGTCCGAGCACTTGCTTGGGGCATCACGGTGCTCGAGGTTTCTTGTGCGTTGATCTGGACGTGCTCTGCCACTGACTCGACCATTCCGCGGGACTCCCGTATCTGCAGCTCTCCTGCCAGCTTTCCTGGGCTCCTCTTGAGCTCTTCCATGGTGCGGGGTTCCCTGTGTGTTTACAAGAAGGCACTGCGCTGCCGGCTGGCATCTCCCTGCCAGGGACACACGCGGACTTCTTGGTGGCTTGGGCTGCACTGCCACGTTATCCAAGAGCAAAGCTGCTCTGAGATCCCGGTGCCCGTGATCAGGTCGCCGGTGCCCGCTGTGGGTGGGCAGCAGGGAGAGCCGCCTTCTGAGCACATCCTTGGGAACTGTTTGATTTGTGCCCTTTTGAAAGATTCTGGATTCAGAGAATAGTTTGGGGATGTTCACTCAGAAATTTAAAGAGAAGAACTGGGGAAGGTCATGCTGGTGCTGTTGTGGCACGTTCGGGTCCACAGCATGGGCATCTGCTTTCTGCCACAATCATCCAAACAATAATAAGAATGCAGCAGTGTCTGCGTCCTAGCTGGGAGAGAGAGAAACTGCTGCAGCCAAAGGTGGAAATTAAGAGACTGGAAATAAGAAGCAAGCAGCCGGGGAAATGTATCCCTGAGCAGAATGAGAAACCCATTACCGCTCTCTTTCTCCTGTCTTGTCAGTGACACAGAGACGTGCAGCCCGGGGACAGAGCTCCTTTGTCACCTTTCAGAAACACCCGTCTCCGGCTCCCGGCGTTAACAAGCCTAAAGAGCGGCCATTCGGTGACACTCGCTTATGAGCTCAGTGTAGGTTTTCAGCAGCATGAATTATTTTAAATACCAAACCGGAGATCAGCATCAATCAAATCAGTGGCTGCCCGCAGGTGAGGACAGCTGAGCGTGGGCTGTGCTAGGGAACAGCCTCCTGCCTTTGCACAGAGGGCCAGGGAGGAGAGTCAAACCGGCAGAGTGCAAATTTCTCCCCAGTGTGTGTGCTTGGGGCTTCCGTCGCGGTGGTGGGACTTGGGTGCAGAGAGGGCAGGTGGAACGGTGGCTCGTCCTCAGCCTCTTCCCAGTCCTGGTGTGCCCCTGTGGTGCTGTGAGGTGGTGGAGAACATCTCTCCCCAAGGGAGGCTGAAATGGTTTCTTGGATCGTCCAGCCTGGAGAGTGTAAGGAGAGCATATTTTGGGATAAAGGAGAACTTTGTGATGGTTTCCTGAGTCCAGGCGGTCAGACACATCTGTGGTGATGAGCAAGGCTGAAGTCAAGTCAGGAGCACAAGTCACGGTCAGGTCTGGAGATGATAACAAGGATGAGGCACAATCCAGTGACCTCCAGGCATGTCTGTGGTGACATGGGATGCGCAGAGCCCTGGCACAGGGATGCTCTCAGGGCCCTTACATGGTGCCTGCCTCAGAGTGGTGTTCTGCTGGCCCCACGGCTCCTCTGAGCTGTCCCACTGAGCTGGGTCCTTGCTGACTTGCAGGGTGCTCGGCTGGCATCGCTTCCAGCGGCTCTGTGGGAGCCTGAGGTGGTGCTGGAAGTTGGGCTGAGCTGGGGACCAAGCCAATACCTCCTGCATGGGATGGTCCGAGCCGGACCCCCCTTAGATGAGACAGACGTGGAAATGCATGAGTTTGGTTTGTCTTTAATGTTCATATTTCTGCTAGGGGAGCCTGCCACCTTAGCAGAGGTGCTAGGTGATGAGGTGGAGCAAGCAGAGGTTTATAAGAGTCCTCTTCAACAGCTATTGTGTCTGCCTGCATGTGTGTGCTGTCCGGAAGGGCGGATGGAAAACTCTGATCTAAACATGCCTCACGCAGCCGGAGCCTCTCCGAGGCGAGTGCCTGCTTCCTAAGGAAATTCCAGCCTGGTGATTCCTAATTCAGCCTGACGGCCGCCCGTGCAAGCGGGGAGGATGGGGCTGGGGTCAGGGCTCAGCGGGGCCCAAATGAGGTCTAGGTGCTTGGGGAGCACCCACAAAAACAAAACAAACAAACAAACCAACCTACGTGTCTGTTTTTCATGCCTCATTTCCACATAGATTTTGGCCAGAGGTCTCCAGCTCGAGTCTTACCTTGCCTTGTCCGTATGGTTGAAAACGTATCAGTCAAAGGAGAGTCTACTTCTGGCTGTTATCCGTAGAGCTATTGGGAAGAGCACGTGAGCAATTTGGTCGGCATCGGGTCTTCTGGACCCAGTGTCCAAGCTGTCGCTTTGTGTAGGTTTTAATCATCACCTGCAAGTTTTGTTAGAGCAGGGGATTTGTCCAAGGCTCCCAGTTTGGTAGTTTCTCCCCTGCACAGAGTGCTGCTGGAGGTGGTTGGTTGCTGATCTAACGACGTGTGCCCCCACCCTGGTGGCAGCTGGTTTTCAGCAGTAAAGTACCTTGTGAAGGCAGTGGGAAGTTTCTGCCTGAAAAGCACCTGCAGAGATACTTCTGGCTCTGGGGAGAGGTGGAGAGGAGATGCTGGTGGCTTTGGTGTGTATATGCTCAATGAACTTGCCTGCACGAGACTTCTTCCTCGAGTTTCCAAATTAAATCATAGAGGATTTAAAGGTAGAAAACACCTCTTATTTCCTCTGTTGCTTCCAACAACATAACCTGCAGGAGACATCCTTTTAGCCAAGATTGCAGATTGATGGTTGGGTGTGTGAGCTGCAGGCTTTGTCTTGGGCTGAACCTGATTATCCCCTCCCGTGGCTGAGCAGAGTGTGTTATAAACAGCTAAACCACATAACAAATTAACACACAGAGGCTGAACCAAGTGGGAAGACATCAAGCCTGAACTGTTTACCAATAAGTTAGGAGACCTGCTTAATTCTTGTTGGGCTTAGAGATGTCCTCACTTTATCTCAAGGACTGTGTAATTAGAAAGCCTCCTTTGAATTTTATCTGCAGGGCACACTGGATCTAATCCTTTGCTCTGTGTGTTTCTTTTCTTTCCCCAGAATCATGTGAGGGACATTGCTGGGGCACAGGACACACGCGGGGAACGCGAAGTTTGCCTTTCCCAGGATGGATCAGAGGAAGAACTGGCCTCGGGTACCAGACTCCGATGGCTGGTCGGTGGCTTTGCTCTGTCTCTTCCTGGCATCGCTCTCCAGAAATGTGTCCAGCAATGCCTTGTTCAGCACTTTCCACTCTGAGAACTGGGACTGGACGTTCAACCACCTGACTGTCCACCAAGGCACTGGAGCAGTCTACGTTGGAGCTATCAACAGGGTTTACAAGCTTTCGGGTAATCTGACCATTTTGGTGGCTCATAAAACTGGTCCTGAGGAGGACAATAAATCCTGCTACCCACCCCTCATCGTCCAGCCATGCAGTGAGATCCTTACTCTCACCAACAATGTCAACAAGCTGCTGATCATTGACTACTCTGAGAACCGGCTGCTGGCTTGTGGCAGCCTCTACCAGGGCGTCTGCAAGCTGCTGCGCCTGGATGACCTCTTCATCTTGGTAGAGCCCTCGCACAAAAAGGAGCACTACCTCTCCAGCGTCAACAAGACGGGCACGATGTATGGTGTGATCGTGCGCTCGGAAGGTGAAGATGGGAAGCTCTTCATTGGCACGGCGGTGGATGGGAAACAGGATTATTTCCCCACCCTCTCCAGCCGTAAACTTCCCCGGGACCCAGAGTCATCAGCAATGTTGGATTATGAGCTCCACAGTGACTTTGTCTCATCCCTCATCAAAATCCCCTCAGATACCTTGGCCCTTGTTTCGCACTTCGACATCTTCTACATCTATGGTTTTGCCAGCGGCAACTTTGTCTATTTCTTGACTGTCCAGCCAGAGACCCCAGAGGGTGTCTCCATCAACTCTGCCAGTGATCTCTTTTACACGTCTCGCATCGTCCGTCTCTGCAAAGATGACCCCAAGTTCCACTCCTATGTCTCTCTGCCCTTTGGCTGTGTCAAGGGGGACACGGAGTACCGCCTCCTGCAAGCAGCGTACCTCTCCAAGCCAGGAGATGTGCTGGCCAAGTCCCTCAACATCACGGCCCAGGAAGATGTCCTCTTTGCCATTTTCTCCAAGGGACAGAAGCAGTACCATCAGCCACCCGATGACTCTGCGCTCTGCGCCTTCCCCATTCGCACCATCAATGCTCAGATCAAGGACCGCCTGCAGTCCTGCTACCAGGGGGAAGGCAACCTGGAGCTCAACTGGCTCCTGGGGAAAGACGTCCAGTGCACTAAAGCGGTAAGGATGCTATGGCTGTTGGCTGTGGCAGCCCTCAAGAGCCGGTATCAATGCCCGTGCCTATGGAACACAAGCTCGCAGAACAGGATCAATCTTTCTGTGCCTCAGTTTTCCTGAACACCGAACAGACATAGTCATCCTTTTCCCCTTTAGTCTGTGTTCTTATCAGACAGTTGGTGATGACAGTGAAAGGAAGGGGTGGCATTAAGGCAGCTGAATAAAGGTGTGAAGCTTGCTGGCAGCGTTTGCTGTTCCCAACCTGCGGCTCGGGAAGCCAGAGGAAGGCTCTTGCCCGTCCTCGAGCAGGAGGGTGGTACCAACAAACTAACAAGATAAATACAGATGAGAGTTGCATCCTTTGTATGTTTTATTCAGCTGAGTTCTTTAATCTTGATTCACACGCAGATTGTTCCTGGGCTGACTTGAGAATCCCTGGAGCCTTCTTTTGCCAAGCATATTAAGTTTGGCTGCTGGGAAGAGATAAACGTGGGTTAAATGAAATGAGTGAAGGAAGGCGAAGAGAAGCTTGAGCGCTGGCTTGCGCAGGGGAGAGTCATCCCATTGCAGTTGCAACTAGATGTGCCTGAGCATTTGGTAGTTAATGTCCCTTGTGGAAAATAAGTGGACTGGACTCAGCGTGATGGCGAGTGGCCGCCCATGTCACCACCCCTCTGCCTGTGCCATGTAGGAATTCACTCGAGCAATCTCAGCTGATATGGCTTAATAATACTTAGCTGTGGACAGAATAATGATTTTCCTTTACTCGTGGCGAGCGGTGTTCCAGGCAGAAGACAGCATCCGTATTCCCGGTGTTGTAGAAAGGAAACTGAGGCACAGCGAGGTGGCTTGTAGGAGAGTGCACGGCCGGGTGGCGGAAGGAGCAAGAATGCGTCTTCCTGCTTAGCACTCGGGTGTTTTATGTTGCCAGAGCCCGTTCCCAGTGTGATCACCTGCCTTTCCAGGCAGACAGTCTGGCGCTTTCCACCAGCCCTGTGTTCACCTGGGGAAGGTTTAACTCTGCCCTGGAGCTGGGCTGTTTGTGCCAGAGGAAGGTGGCTGCTCCCGACAGGAGCGAAGAGCAGCGTCCTCTCCTCTCTCGTGGTGTGGGATCAGCCATGCCCAGCCATCCTCTGGCTGGTGACTGACCTCAGCCTGTCCCACACCACATGCGGCAGTGCCAGCACTGCTGCGAGCTGTCAGCAGCAGGGCTTGTATGATCTTCAAGGGAAGCCTTTGCTGATGTGGGGATGCTGAGCACCTTTCTGCTTATACTACTCGGCATCTCTGGAAATGGGGCCGAGAGGAGGTGAAATGAGTGGAGGAGTGAGTCCTGGCACGGCCGTGCAGCAGGGCTAAACCCATGGGAGACCTAGTAGATTTAGAAAAGGAGTGCAAGTGTCTGTTGGACTTAGGGCTCCTCCTCAGCCCTGTCCAAACACATTTTGGAGCAGCTGCAGGGTGTCTTGGCCTTGGGCAGTGAAGGGAACAAGCCATTGCAGAGGTGGCTGAAGCTGGCAGGGTCCCTGGCCAGGGTGGGTGGTGGCTCCCACCCCGCTGTCAGCACCGCCTGCTCCCCTCCACATGACCCTGAGTATGTGGGGCTGCCCCGTGCTTCGCGTTTCACTCACGGCTGCCCCAAACCTCGTCTTTCCAGCCAGTCCCCATCGATGACAATTTCTGCGGGCTTGACATCAACCAGCCCCTGGGAGGCTCGACACCGGTGGATGGCGTGACGCTCTTCACCTCGAGCCGGGACCGGATGACTTCTGTTGCTTCCTACGTCTACAACGGCTACAGCGTGGTGTTCGTGGGGACTAAGACCGGCAAGCTGAAAAAGGTAAGCTTATTTCCGTGGCTTCGAAGAGGCAGGATCCATTTTTCTTCTGTCTTGGGAGACTCTCATGCATGTAGCTGCTGCGGTGTCATACAGATGTTTCGCAGCGTGTAACTGGGAGCCACTCAGGAGCAAAAATCACAGGGTTTGGGTCACAGAGAGCGTTGCTTTGGTGAGGCAAAGTTCATCCATCAGCACTGTTAATACAGAGTGGTGTTGCTGCGGTTTCTTTTGAAACGGAGAAGTACCAAGCCTTGGGAAAGGTGCAGTGGAAACTGCTTCAGCATGGTCCCTGGATAAGGGACCAAATGAGGCCACACAGTTCCCATCGCTCTGTGGCATTACAGCGCCAGAGCATCCCCTTGCACGGGCTGAGGGCACCTTCCTGTGCTTCCAGCCAGCGACTTCTTAAGCAGCAGGGTAACACAGGTCTCGGCACTGTGCCAGATCTTGCATGGACTGCCTGCCTGTGTATTACAGTGTTACCCCGTTGTTTGTCTGGGTTTTTTGCGTTTTATCATTCACTGACGTATGGCATGTGTGTTTGTGGGGTTGATGCAGAAATTATGAGGGCAATAATGGGCCAGTCTGATTAGAGAAAAGCGAGGAGTTGGCTTGCAGTTTCTGAGTGTGAGTGAACCTCAGCAAGCTGTGTCCGAGGTCTCAGAAGTTTCCTCCTTTTTGACACACTGGTGGAAATCTTGCAATAGTTTTGAGTTGTTTCCCAGCAATCCTTCTGCAACTTGTGTAGAAGACCGTGAGTTAGAAAGCTTTTGGTGATGGCAAAATCGCTGATGGTGGCAGGATGTTTGGTCATGGAGAGATAGGAATGGGTTAACTTGGCTGCTTTTGGAGACCAAGCCTCAGGGCAAAGTCCTACTGCTCTCTGCCTCTTACCTCCTGCTCTTCCCTCTGACAGTTGGATGATTGATCAGTCCTGGAAGATAACATTCCTCACCCTCTGCATCACAAATGCTCAGGCTAGTTGCCCAGGGCAGAGATGCTCCAGCTGGTTTCCTGCCCCAGCGCAGGGGGTGGCAGGGCTCTGGTGAGTTTTAGGATTTTGAAGTCCAACTGGGATTTCCCTGCTCAGAGTCCTCTGAACTGCTCTTCAGTCAGTGGGGTGCAAAGGCTGGTCAGGCCCAGACAGGCATCTGTTGTGTGCTCCTCACTAGTCCTCTCTCAGGAGTTCCGTATTTAAAACGAGCATGGAAGTGGCCTTGGGGTGTGCCAGCGGGGGGAACCCCCGCTTGTTGGTCTTCAGAGTTGAAGCTGCAACTGGAAGCCAGCTCATCAGTGGGTGCGGAAGTCTGATCCAGCTCCAGCAAAACCAGCCTTAGAGATGCTGCTCTGGAAAGCCGAGATCCTTCAAATTACCCTAAAATATAAACGACAGCATTGAGTGAACCCGCTAAATGCAGACCCTGCTTCTTTGTACCAGGGAAAGAGTTAACAAATGTAATCAACAGCAGGCTGTTAATTTTTTGTGTCCTTAAGCAGCAGGGAATTTCTTCCTCATCTATCCAGGAAGATACAAGGACAGGCAGATACTACACTTGAATGTCTGCATCATTTTAATTACATCAGTTCATTAATATTCATTCAGCACTTTACAAGTGCTGAGTAGTAGTAAATTAGGTGCCTCCCTGGTGCCTCTCGAGTGTCAGTGGGGCAATTTTGAACGTGGGGGAGAGTGGGCTTGTAAGCAGAGCCCCTCTCCTCCCTGCCCCCNGGGAGCGTTGGGATTTTTCTAGCTAAATGGATGGAAGAGGCACCCTCAGCATATTGCAAATGCGAGCGGTAGCAAGCTGCAAGCCGGCCATGCTGCCTGGTACTTGCTGTTTGCAGTGGTTTGGGCGGGATAGGGGAGGTGCTTCATTATAGAGGCAGTTCAGGCAAACAGCTTGTGCCTGCACACTAGGTATTTACTGTCCCGTCCCATGAATTATGTAGGATTACAGAAGAAGCAGTCTCTGCAGCAAGGTTGAATTCCTTGTGCTATTCTACACTGGACGCCTACCTTTTTGATGCAAAGTTAATCTATTCGTGCACATCCACTTCGCTGTCCAGAGGGAGGGCTGCAGGAATCCTTCACCTGTTGTTTGAGCCAGTGGTAACCAGGCACTAAGAAAACTGGTTCATCTCTTGAGCAAATTCATTCCAGGCATTCACTACAGTCAGCCTTTCGTGGCATCTGCCAAGCACCCTTATTTAACATGTATCAGAGTTATCTGCAGCTGACGAGACCCATGCCTCCTGTTATCATTAGCTGGAGCAATCACTGTCCCGTCCTCCACTGCACGGGGCCTAGGATGATGTTGTTGTCTATCTTGCGGTCCTGTCCACGCCTTTAGTAAATCTTTCCTCATTTGACACGTGGGATTATCTTCTACATGGCCTAAGAGGGGCCACAAGAGGCGTAGGAAGCAGCTTTGCATTGAACTGTGGGGCTCTTGGGACTCTCGCTGCAGAGGAGGTGTTGCAGACTCGGTGGGATGCTGTCTCCAGTTTTTGTGTGTGTTCCAAGACCAGACATGTCTCGAAGTCGGCAAGTGCTCAGGATGCTCAGGACTGTAAACGTTTCTGTATTGTTTCTTCCCCGTATGTGAAATGAGGCTGGTGAAAATGTACACACCTCTGCAAGTGCCGGAGATTTACAGATAGATGCCTTATCTCCTCCAGCTCACCACCTTGCATATCTACCTACACAATTAATGTCTGAAAGCTATGTCACACCTATTCCCTCTCCCCCAGCCCTTGATTTACTTTGGAAAGAAGCTGGTGGCTCAGACTGGGGTTTCTAAGACACTTTTGTGTAGCTGAAGGAAAGAAGTCAGGGAGCCAGCTCTGAAATCTTTCAAATTTGTGCTTCCCCAGGGAGAATTCATTACTGAAAATGCTGCATTATCTTACTGATATCCTTCTTCCCATTAGCTATTCACCTAACTGCCTCATGTGAGTTCCCTAGGAGAGCGGCTGCTGCTGCTTCAGCCTCTCTCCTCCGGAGGAGCTGAATGCTGAAGGTCCCCAAGCCCCTGCCTGCACTCTTTGGTACAGCCCCGTGTTGGCCAGCTCTACCCCTTTCTCTGTTTCCTGGGTACATTTGAAGTCCCGTTCTGCTCCTTTCAGCAGCCAGCACTGGTTGATGTGTAAAGGAAGGAGACAAGTTCTCTGGCTGCTCGGGAGCAGCGCGGAGCCCTGTGGCAAGGCTGGCAGCTTTCCCAGGCTGAGCTCGCCGCTAGCTTTGCAGGTTTCGGAGCCCCGCGGGGTCCGGCCGACGTGGGCAGCCTGGGCAGGTCGCCCGCGGAGTCCGCACAGCCCGGCTGCGAGTTTGGCATAGCCGTGCTGCACCGGAGGGGTGTTCCTACCAGAGCTGCTGACAAATAAGTCAATAATATCAGAGAAGTCAATTGAAAATGAACTTGGCATCTTTCCTGCAGGCAACCAGAGCATTTGCTGGGGTCAGGGTTTTCAGGTCAGGGCGGAGGGTGTGCTCGTACCTGCTGTGGCTGCCCCAGCCTGGGCAGCTGCTCCTGGCACAGCTGGTGATACAGGTTTGTGCTTTGTCCGTCCTCGGTAACTGTTGAAGGCTGATGAAGGATGTTGAAGGCTGAAGGATGAACTGATGGGTCTATTCTCCGTTAAAATCCGGTGCTGGAGGAGGAATTTTCTTGCATAGCACTGGCTGGGCCAGCCCACTGCCTCTCGTTGCAACCCGCCTGTATGTGGGGCATGCCTCGGGCAGGGGGACTCACGGCGTGCTCCGTGCACGGACTCTACGAAATGGCTGCACCGCCGTGACGCTCCCCGTCTGCTGCCTGGCAGCCTGCTGGTTTTGAGAACTACTGTTCCTCAGCACTTTTCTTTTAAGTGGGTGAAAAGCAAATGTGCTGATGGTGCCGTGACGTTTCGGATAAAGCACAGGTACGTGGGATGATGCAGTTCTCCCTGCAGCTTGGTGGTCCAGCTTTCCTTCCAAAGCGTCTGAGCTTTGTGGCAGGGGAGGCAAGGGGGAAGGGGATCACATTAGAGACGTAATCATTCAGAATTGTGGATTCCTGCAGTAAAACAATTTTCATCGAGCGAAAATTAAAAGATACATTAATGCAACAGTTAACAGCAACTAACGGCTGGGGGGAGATGTGTCGGCTTGCTTGTTCTGTTTATGGGCTTCATACAATTCCATCAATATTGATGTGTGATGCCTTTGATTTTGACACTAATCATTGCTATGAATTAAATTTGCAGCCATATAATTAGGACTGCTATTAATAGGGCCTCAAGCTAAGCACTGCTGTGCTAGTTGTCTTTTTCCTGATGGAAAACAGCATCCACGGAACTCAGCTAATGTGGTTTGCCTGGTAGATGCTGAGACTGATGTGAAGATTATACTTGCTATATTTAGAGGGGCTCCTCTGAAAAGCAGATACATGGGAAGGGTCTGGCTCGGAGGTTTCCCAAGAACCGTACGGGAGTTACCCTTAAACTTACTAGCAGTTTGCCGCTCTTCTATTAAGATATATAGACTTCATTGGAAGAGAGAAGGGTTTCAGGAAGAGTAACCCTCAGTTTGAAGGGCTGCTATTGCAAGCCTTGTTTCCATTTCATCTCCCCTTCCTCGTGCAAATCTTTCCATTTATTTCTCCTACCCAACGCTGTTTCAACTCTCTCTGTCCCTGTGCATGCCTGGTTTCATCTCATCAGGCTGAGCACAGTGGCTGGGATAGCAGCATGGCTCACCACTAAAAATCAATCTTGTATTTCATCCCAAGAGGTCTGTTTCTTATTAGATCTAATAAATCAGTGAAGTGCCCTTCATTCAGCTTGTCAATGGAGGACATTGTTTGTGATCAAGAATAAATAAATGTCTCTTCTATGTCTGACAGTGCACCGTCTATGTATTATTCTACCATCATGCTGTTTATGCCTGCTGTAGGAAAAACGCAGTTCCTGCAGTGGAAGTCTGCAACCTCGCCATCCCTTGCCTACGTTCAGATGAGCTGGGTACGCTCCTGGACGGCGCATGTGATGGCTCCCAGGGAAAAGCAGTAACGGTGACGTTGTACCTGGTTTTCGTCCAGCCCCGAGTCACTCCAGTGGTGATAAGGCTTTGATCGGTGTGCTTGAAGACACTCGAAGGTGTGGGGCGTGCTTCTCGGTGCTGGTGTGCTAGAGCTATCCAGGCTAGGTGTGATGGCTGGGCTCTGCTTCCAGGGGTTGTTGCTTCTACAAAGGAAACTGAAAGTGCTCTGCGTTGTCTTCAGTGTAAACTTTGGTGCTACAGGCAAGAACCCAGGTTTGGGTATTTCAGATGCCCTGAGGTGAAGGACAGTGTGTGAATCTCAACTCACAGTAGATCCTCCTGGATAGGTGGGCATCAGAGGTTGTTCCGAACTCCTGTAACATGCTGTCCCAACGGCAGCTGCACTGTACATGGCTTGAATCATTTCTGGCATGCAAGGTCACCTGTGAAGAGCTGCTTGGGATCTGTATGGAGAAGCACTACAGAAAAATACGTAGTGCTGTAACTAGTTTTCATGATTGGAAACGCATTCCTGTTTACCTGCTGAACGCCTGAATGCATGGTGCGTAATGTCTGTCCTTGCTTTCAATGAAGGCGAACATCCACTTTTGCAAGGGACAGTGATAACTGATTGGATTACACAGTCAGGGGAAAGGCGAACTTTAAGTGTGTTGTTACGTCTTGGTATGTGATAGTTTTATTCAGCTTGGCTGATTTAATTTGTTCCATTAGTCAGAATAAAATAGGTCTTTCACAATGAAATATACGTCCGAACCTGTCCTTATCTGACTTCACTTTATGGATAGTTATCTCATCCTTTTAATTTACCCTTAATTATCGCCCCCACGCGCATTCCATAGCACTTTAGGAAAAAGTCAGTTGCATCAGTATGTAGAGAAGCCAAGAGGACATGAGGCTGTTATTGAACAGATAAAGATCATCCGGTTGCAGATGCCTTCCAAAGGGGATACCTAGATTTAGCTATAGGTTGTAAGGTCAGGTGTTTTGCTGACTCAGTGATCAATCCATTACCTTTGGACCACAGACCTCTGTCCCAGCAGAGGTGTAAAATGGCAGGCGATTCTTGCTTGACTGAAGAAGTTGTTTAATTGAAAGGTCTGAGAAACAAGTCTCTGTTTCTTGCCCTAGGATGTGAAATAAGGGGGTATGTATTTGGTACTGTATTTTCCAGCCTCAGACAGTAATTCCCCTTTGCTTCCATTTCTGTAAAAAGGGTGCTGTCAAACTGCAACCCCAGAAATGCGTCCCCAGGATGCCCGATGGTCCCTTACATTTGTTATCGTTAGTAGCCAGAAGTTGGAGTCTTACTTACTAATTGGAATTTGTGCAAGGGAGTATGAAAAGTGATCGAAGCCAAAGGAGAGCACTAACGTGTGTGTTTCAGGGGAAGAGCTGTCAAGTCCCTCTGGACTCTGGGTTTGAGCAGTTCAGGAATGTCCCTGCCACCTCTCAAAGGCATGAAATTGGCCTCCTCTTCTCCCAACATTACTTCTCTAGTTCTGTTATCTGTTGCCTGGCAGAGCAAGTAAAATAAGAAAAAAAGAGAAGTTGGGATGTATTTTTATAGCTGCTGGAGAGCTAAGGGGCAGCTGTTCAGGAAATGCTATGTATGTGAAATCGAGCCAGGTGGGCTCAGAGTCTGCTTTAATCTGTTTCTTGGCTCATGAAATGGCAATGACTCTGGTTCTTACTCAGGTTCAGGCACCTTGAAAAATCAGCGTGAAATTTTTGAGTGCAACAATTACATTTTATTCGTTTCTAAACGAAGTGGAGCTAGTAAAGGCTGCAAGTGGCTGGACAGCCTTACGCATGAAAACCAGCTTACCTCAGAGATCATAGAATAGTTTGGGTTGGAATGGACCTTTCAAGGTCATCTAGCCCAACCCCCCTGCCGTGAGCAGGGACATCTTCAACTCGATCAGGTTGCTCAGAGCCCCGTCCAACCTGACCTTGAATGTTTCCAGGGATGGGGCATCGACCACTTCTTTGGGCAACCTGTGCCAGTGTTTTACCACCCTCATTGTAGAAAAATGTCTTCCTTATATCTAGTCTGAATCTGCCCTCTTTTAGTTAAAAACCATCTTCCCTTGTCCTATCACAACAGGCCCTACTAAAAAGTCTGTCCCCATCTTTCTTATAAACCCCCTTTAAGTATTGAAAGGCTGCAATAAGGTCTTCCCGGAGCCTTCTGTTCTCGAGGCTGAACAACCCCAATTCTCTCAGCCTTTCCACACAGGAGAGGTGTTCAGCCCTTGGATCATCTTTGCGGCCCTCCTCTGGACCCGCTCCAACAGGTCCATGTCTTTCCTGTGCTGAGGACCCCAGAGCTGGACGCAGGACTCCAGGTGGGGTCTCAGCAGAGCAAAGCAGAGGGGCAGAATCCCCTCCCTCGACCTGCTGGCCATGCTGCTTTTGGTGTGGGCCAGGATACGGTTGGCTTTCTGGGCTGCGAGCACACATTGCCAGCTCGCGTCCAGCTTTTCATCCACCAGTACCCCCAAAGTCCTTCTTTGCAAGGCTCACCAGAGATCTCACCAGCTGCACCAGCAGCAACCAGTACCCCGAAGGCAAGGGGCTCCACGTGCTGAAAGGGGTTTCTCTTGAAGAGCTCCCTGTGTCGATTCATCTCTGGGGTTTGGTCCTGGCACTCCCTTTCAAATGCTCTTATTGTCTTAAACATCACAAGTGTAGGACCAGTTGCTCTGGCAATGCTCGCAGGAGGTTTCCTGCCCTTGAGAAAGGAGCAGGAGGACCCTGTGGCTCCACAGGCCACCGGGCTTTCACTGCAGCATCTGCCTCCCGCTCCTGCACTGCCCTCAGCACTGGCAGGGTCCTGGGGGGTTGGACATGAAGTCTGTCTCGGTGCCTCCCTTAGGTGCACACAACCTTCAACCAGAAAAATGGCTCGTGTCTCACGTTACCCAGTGCTCTTGAGGTTTTTATGCAGGCGGGAATAAAGCTTGGAGCAGCACTTGGTGAGGGTAAAGGAAGTTTTAGTGTGTCAGTCCGTGTACTTTGGGACTAGTTACCAAAGTAACTGTTGGGACATAGCTACCAAAAAGGGTGGTTTTCCCCCTTACGCACATAAGGTTGGTGGTTTTCTTTTTTTCTTTTTCTTTAACATATTTAGAAACTAATTAATGCCCACACCTTTTATAAGAAGAGGTATTGTCTCCTTTATGAGTATGAAGTGAGGCAGAAGTTACTCCTCCTCCGTTTCATGCTAGAAGCGGAGCTATATTTTCGTCTAGTTCAATAATGCATTTCTTCTTGAAGTAATCTCGGTGAAAAGTATCAGGAAGTACCAAACTATTTTGTGAATACATGTTAGTTTTTCTGACTGTCCCCTGCTTTCCTCTCAGTATAAATCTGAAGAAGTTGTTGTGTTCTGGATGTTGTTGGTTTTTGGGGGGTAGGGCAGTGTTAGACTCCTGCCTTTCTATTTATGAGTCAAGAGGTTCATGCTTTCTTTACTATATATATTTTTTTCTGCAGGCTTTTAAAATCCTCAGAGGTCAAAAGAACATGGGTTTTGGTCCGTTTGTAAGATCTTAAATCCCTGGGTGGCAAGAAATACTGTGAGAAGACCATGCTGTGTTGCTTCTATAAATGCCTCTTTGAGGCAAAAAAAGGAATGTGAAGAACACAGATGTGCTGGGAGAGACGGGGGATCTGCAGGAAGAGTCGGAAGAGTCCCGTGCACTGGCACGGCCCCCAAGCTGCTGCTGCTGCAAAAAGGTTGGGATTTGGGGATAATCAGGGAGTGAAATGCCATGCAAAAGCAGTACCGCCATGGCTTGTACTGGGACTTGCTGTTAGGCTTTCCCTTGTGCATCTGACTGATGCTGTCTCTAGTATTTTCTCAATCCCACAGTCAAGTTTACTACCCATTGTTGTTACGGTTGCTTTTTGCTGCTGGCCAGGGCAGTGACAGCGTTAGCGGGGCTGTAAAATACTGCATGGTTTGCGAAGGCAAATCCATCACTTGAACGTCTGCCCGATATTTATGGATGTGCCAGGCAGGCGTGGATTGGATGCGGCCAGTCTCTATATTAGCATTAGTCCATTACGCCTGTTATGATGCATAGTGTCCCCACCTCCCCCTGCCTTTTATTACCCTCTTCATTTCTGCAGAGATGCATGGACAGGCAGATGCCTACATTTCTCAGGCCTTCGGGGAACTCTTTGCAGGCAGCCCAGCCTGCACAATAAAGGAGGGAGATAAACCCCTGCCCGCTGTAGGGAGCTCCTGGGGCTGGGGAGAGCAGCACCCGGGGGAATTTCACACCAGAGACGTTCCCCAGGGTCTGTGGTGGGGCCAGAGACTCTCCTGGCTGCGATGTGGGCAAAAAGAACAACAAAATACTAAGCCTAAATGTGACTGCTGCTTATTACCAGCAACGGTAGCAACTCCAAGCTCTCCTCCCAGCCCTGCCCCCTGCACGCACGCTGTCTGCGGGTCCAATGCATTCAGTCCTTCTGTGCTTTTAGGTTTTGGCTGTGGGGTTTTTTTCCCCACTTTCAATGGTAGATTGGAAGATTATGGTTGTTCATTAGGTGTGTGTCAAAGAAATCTCAGATGATGCTAACTGGGCAGGGAGGGAGCCACATCTAGCGGCTGGGGGAGAGAAACGTGGTGGTCCTGTGAAGGTAAGGTTGCTTGCATTCTTCTCATGTTAGCCACTAGCTTTATGGAGCTGACATTGAATATATTCCTCAAGCTTGCAATTTTCTGCTCTGTAACTTGAATTTGCACATTGTGATTTACACCCCGGTACCTGGCCGTATCCCACCTGGGGCTCGGTGAGCCCTAAGGACACTGAAAGGGATCTGCAGTCTGGTCACAGAAAGGTCTGGCCTGGAACCGAGGAGACGTGGCAGTAATTCCCATCTGTCAGGCAGTTCTCCCTTGTGGGCAGGTTTCCCTGTGTATCCATTTCCCTGTCTACAAAATTATAAACCTTTTCCCAGCCCTGTGCTCTGGGGCCTGCTGCCAGCCTTGAGGTGCTGCCGCACCGCAAACGCTGTGCAATGCCACCGAAAGAGGGGGACGATCGATGGCTGGCGGGGCCGAAGCTGCCTGGTGCGTGACCAAAAGCTGTCAGCCCTCTGGGTTTTGCACAGGGCTTTGCATCGTGCTGCCAGTCAGTGCTGAGCTGAGGGCGGCTGCCACCAGCCGCTGCTGGTCCATACTGGGCAGCCTGCTGGGACCAGGGGAGGACGGTGGAGGAATAATTGGCTGAGCAAGGGTGTAAGATGCCTCCAACACATGCATGCAAACAGGAGAGTGCAAGCAGCGGCACGGGCAGGCCTGGAATAATTAGTAAGTGGCTTCAGCAGCATTTGTCCCGTCGTGCCCTGCCTGTGCCTCAGCCGAGGACCCTGTCACCTTTCCCAGTTGTTCCTTCTCCCTTGGTTTACATGTCTTTGCATCAAATAGGTACAAGTAGATGAAAGTGATGTGCATTTGAAATGAATGTACACATCATACAGCCTAGGTGTTATACAGTGGGGGATTTTTTTTGTGGTAAGCTGCTAAATTATTTATTGTGTGCTGGGCTTTAATCTCATAAACCTGCCTGCAGGCCTTACGCAAACCAGCCTGAGCATCCTCTAAAGCGCGCAAGTCAGGCAGCACAAAGCGCTGCCATGACTGTAGGTGGTAATTGTTCGTCTTGCTTCGGCCTCTTCCTCCCCCTCCTCAGCTCATTAAAAGCAGTGGGGCCTGTTAAGTTGGTCATTGCCACTAAGAGAATGATTTGCATTTGCTGCTGGGAGAGGATGCCAATCCTGAGATCCCTGTTAGTCAGAAAGAACAAGAGTTGGTCCCTTGTGCTGCTCAAAGTAAAAAGGGTGAGAAGAGACACTGGGGTAAGACAAGGTCTTTCAAATAAACATCGCTGTGCCTCCAGCTGGGAGCACTTACCTTCCCGAGCGGCTGGGAGTGTTCGCAGACTCCAGCCTCGCAGCTCTGAGTTAACATTTGGCTGACTAATGCGATGTTTGCTTTTGCTAGTTGTCCTGCAGCCAGTGGCTTATTAGTGGAAAAACAGCGCGTCCTTTTGCCTGCTTTCAGTTCCGAGTTCCTTTGATGCTTTTTGCCTGATGCTCTTAAAACCTCCCATTCTGAGAGGCTTTGTACCACAAATGCAAGCGAGCACGCAGAAGTGAAGGGGCTATCCTGACCTTGTATGCTTAAATTAGCGAATAGCAGAGTTGGAATAAAACCAGAGTCCCCTCCTCCCATCTTCTTCTTTCCTTTGACTCTCAGACCAATTGCGCCTCTTGAGTATATTTGGGCTAAATCATTCTGCAGAGCTTTGAAGCCAAAGGACAGCAGGCTGACCCTCTCTGGTTTTCTTTTCATGCTTTCTTTGTGCAGAGCCTTTCACACTGGGAACTGGGTGTTGCTATTGAGAAATAAATAATTAGAATAATCTGGAAGGTACAGGTTGAGGGACAGGTGTAGTGGAAGAGAGACTGAGAAGTCTGAAAGACGGGCAGGCTGCTTTCTGCCTGCAGTTTTCCCACCAGGAAAGGGGATAACATCACTTTCTAACTTTCCAGGGAGTTTGAAAATGACTTTGTAATCCAAAGTGCGAAGACAACAAGATAAATACTGAGCTTCACTGTTAGTAATCAACTGATAAATATGTTTAAATGCCCTATATTTTGGAACAAAACACATCCCTTTGCATAGGGCACAGCTAATATTTGCCCTTGTTTTTTACAAGGCTGCCAGCTTTAACAGAGCGCTGCTGTGCCGTGGTGCAGGCAGAGGGCTAACGGTGAGACAGTCGCTGTGCCGCCGCTTTCCCAGCACCGGCACCACACTGGTGTTGCACTCGTGATGCTGTTCCTCTGAGCAACTGTTGGAGAGTTTCTTGCAGCCTCTTTGTTTTCTGCTGGAGCTGTGTCCTGCAGCTGGCACTTAGTAGTTAAAAGCTGAAGTGGAAATTCCCTCGGCTTGCTTCAGCCCAGCTGCTGCAAGAGCTGACCCCATGTTTTCAGGACTTTTCCCATTGAACTTGTAGAAAATTTTATCAAGGGACAACAGACGTCGTCTCCTGTTGCCCTGCTGCTTGTTAAACTCAGCAAGTGGGATGCTGCTGTGTGGGGAAGGGACTGAGGGCCCTGAGCTCCTTTTCTCACTCCAGGAAGCTGTTTAGGAGCACGACTGGGGACTTACCAGCTGTAAACTCCAAAGACTTAACTGTGGACTTACTTTCAGCAGTTTGGACTGGATTTACCCCTCCCTGCAAGAGTGAAGCACTGACCTTTAGAAAAGCTGTGAGCTTAAATGATTACAGCATGGTCAGAGAGGAAGGTATCCACCTAACTAATGAAAGCAAAGTGTTCAATATTGGTAGCTGAGAGAGCAATCAAATCCTCTGTGTGCAGGGGAAACCCTATTGCCACTGGTGGGGTTTGACTGGGGTTAGGCTGATACCAGCAGCTACAGAGTCTGGATTGCCATGGAAATGCAGCAGCAACGGCTGCAGAAACCCTGTGCAGACACAGGGCAGACAGCACAGAATGCCAGTTATGGGGTGTGAGAATAGTGGCTCAATATTTGCTTGAGAAAACAAACAAGCTTATATGTTTTTCAAGTGTGCTGCATCGAGACTGGGCTTGTTAAGAAACCTGTGATCAGAGGAAGCAGGCAGCCCAGGTTCAGCAGGATCAATGTGTTATTCCTCAAGGAGCATTAAAGAACAGCCGATGCCTTCTGGAAAATGTTGATAAAGCTCTCTTTTTAGAATCATTTCTGCTTCTCTAGCACAAATGTACTATTTCTTGTTTGTATGTGTTGCTTTCTTCATTCACTCTTTTATTATTAGGGACATTTACATGAAAACAGCGGTTTTTGCTCTCACAGCATATTCTCTGATTGCAGCTGCACTTCCTCAGCCAGAGATCTCTACCTTCCCTTGAAACGGGGCTGCCCTCTCTCCTGGGTGGGATTGCATCAGCACTGGCTCAGGGACACACATACGGGGACAGTTCATCTCCAAGTGAGGCAGCCGCCGTGTCCCCGTGCTCCAGAGTGGGATGTTACAGCGCCGTGTTCATCCCTTGCTCTCTTTAAGCCATCTTGTAAGTTGGTTGGGATGCTCAGTGCGTTCCTTTCCTCCTGTGCACAGTTGTTGTTTGTACCTTCTCAGCAGAGAGAGGCCAGTGTGAAATCCCCGAGCAGGGAGGAATCCCCTCGGGGTTTCCCAAAGTGGCTGGCTCTGGCTGTAGAGCTTTAGGCAGCAGGAGAAGCGGTTTTGAAAAGGAGAGCAAATGGAGATGTCTGGTAGATAGTGAGTGTATGTGATAATGTAGATTAAAGAAAAAAACCCAAAAGCTAGTGTTCAGGGCATAAGTGGTGACATGAGCAACGTGGGATGATATATTTATTCACCCCAGACCCTGCTTGCAGAGAGGCAGCGTGAGCCAAACTCCCTCCCTTAGCAGGCACCTGGAGAGGGACCTGAAGGACCTTTGCTTTCTCCGGGTGCCTCACTCAGCCCTGCAGATGGAAAATGTAAACTCCAGATGGGTTCAGCACATCTTTAATTTCTTCTTGCTCTGTTTTTGCTGTAGCTTTGCTTTGGGGGTTTGGCATTTAGGTGTGTTTTTGCTGGCATCTTGATAAGCTTGGGATAACCCAGAAAAGGAGAGAAGCCAGCAGGAGAGCGGGGGCTGCTGTGCAGCTCTGCCTGGGGCTGCAGGATGGGAGGCACCGTCCTCTGTCCCCACGAGCCCCCACCGCACTGCCCCGGTCGAGGCCAGCACCCCTGCACCTGGCAGGAGCTCTGCGGCTGCCCATTCATGGAAGCAAACGGTTGGAGAGGTGAAATTCCTCCCCTCTCTGCTTCTCTCACCCCTGACCCCGCTACATTTCTTCCTCCTGACCCCTGAATTTCAAAACTGACCTTTTGTATCATGGGGGAGGGAGGGCAGGCAGAAGGGCAAGCAAAGGGCGAGATGAGGTTGGCTGTATTTGGGAGGTGGGGGGAGGTAAAGCTGAAAGCTGAGCGATGGCTGGAGGCGTAAGAATGCCGTGGGGTGCTGCCTGCGAGCGTGGGGTTGCTGGGACGGGAGCGGGTGCTGCTGCTCCCTCACATAGCATCCGTCTTGACTACTTGCGGGTGCATTTGGTTTCCTGAAACATAAAATGCGAGCAAATGGCTGAGCTCTTGTATTTCATCACCACCCCCCTGTGCTTACCCTTATTGCCCTGCCAAGCAGTCCTGTCCTGCAGGGAAGTGGCAAACCCACTGTGGGTTGCTGCTGGTGTGGGGTGATGGCTCTGAGAGCACAAGGCGGGGACAACTGCATGCTGCTTGTGGCATTTGGCTTTAAAAGTGCAGGTTTGTGGCTGCCTCTGCTCCCTATCTTCTCAGGCAACAAGTGCCGGGGATGCAGGGTACAGCTCAGCCTCGATGGGCTACGGCATTTCTGCATCTGAACCCCAAAAATACGATATGCTTGGTACAGACATCCCGTCTGAGCTTGCTTCTGCGTGGCCTTGGGCTGCTCCTTCCCGCTCTGACGCAGCAGCAGGTTGTTCTCACCTCACCCCTTTAGAACGATGAAAGCAAAACGGGCTTTTTCACCTGCAGTAAAATGGCAGAGGACCCAGGCTCTGCCTGGGCCAAAGGAAGCACATTTCCAGGGCCTGAGGGCGCAAGCAGGGCTCGGTTATCCTCCTGGGACCTTCACCCGCACCCTCTGGTTTGGGGCTCTGCTTCGGCACAGCCCTTGGTCTTCAGCCCTGCCTGTGCTATGGGATAAGCTGCCGGTTCATGACTTCTACCCTCTGACATATTGCCTGGGGGGGGNTGACTACTGAAAAAACTGAGCGGGGAAATGAAAAAAAAAAAAAAAAAAAAAAAGCAGCCCTGCTTCCTTAAGCAGAGGCAAACGGGTGCTGTAAAGTGGCCCAATCTGTCTCTGTCCCCCCACACCCCCCCGCCTCCAAGCGCGTTGTTTGCTCTCCGAGACCCCTGGGAAGGTCCCTGTCGATAAGGTGCTGCATCTTGTTGTAGCAGAGACGAGTCCTCCGGAATGGATGTGGAGGCTGGGAGCGCTCAATATCCTCCCTGACAGGTAGAGTCGCATTTAATAGGATCCTGCCATATTCATTACCCTGGCAAAGCGGCTGTCGGCCAGGAGCGCAGGTGCANCTCCCTCTCGCAGATTTATTCCTTCATTAGGTATTTAAATACATTCTGCTGTATAGGATGCTTCTGTGAGGCTGCTGCCTTTTCTCTCTGTGGAATAAATGTGGAGGCTGCGAAACGGCTCTTCCCGGCCAACCCAGCAGAGCCGCGGTGTTTTTGGCAGGGAGCGGAGGAGTGCGATGGGAGAGGTGCTGGTGGGCTGCGGGAGCATCGCTCAGCCTCTGGAGAGGGTGCGGGGGGTTCGTACGAGGGGAGCCCAGGACCGGGGCGAGCAGGAGGCATGTGTGCAGGAGGCATGGTGCGCCCCCGGCGCCGGAAGGGACTGTGGGTTTGTGCACATCCGCGGCGGCACGGACCCACCGTCCCCGTGGTCTGTAGATGTGGTGGCCTGTGCACGCAGTGGCATGGCCGGCAACCGGCCCTTCGGCCGCCCCAGACCAGCTCAGGGACCCAGACCTGGTGGCTTTGTCAGGGCGGGGATGGGTCCCAAGCAGCTCTCCCTTGCCTTCCCCTTTCGCGCCGATGCCCAGGTTGGACCATCGCAGCGTGTAACGTTTTAGGCAGTTGCAGTAACGTAAATGCTCTAAACCCATGCAGTCAGCGAACTAAAGGGCTCAGGGAAGAACAGAAGAAACTAAAATTAGCAGAAGTGCCCCAGGCAGAGGGCCACCTGGGGCTTTGTTTAGTTTCACTCTTAACTTTCATCTCTTTTATTCATAATTTGTGGCTGATTGATTTTTTTTTTTTTTTTTTCTTTTCCTTCCCTCCTCTGAAAACGAGGAGCTTTGCTAGCTCATGATGTGGCCGAGTCTAATCCTTGCAGACCCAAGGGCAGCATTGACTCCCCTCTGCCTTTCCTGCCCTGACTCTGCCCGGTTCCTCCTCCTGAGCAGCAATATCTTCTGCCACCCAGAAGGAGATGGGCTGGCCCACCCCATCTTCTTCTCTCAATCCTGCCTCAGCTGCATTTTTGTGCTCAGTGCTGCTCCATCCCGATCTGTAACAGGTCCTTCCCTTGGGGCTTGGACCTCCGCGCTCTGGAGGACCCTCATGTGGTGATTTAAGACAGCGTCGCCTAGTTGTCTGCTTTGCTTCAAAGCTCCACCAGTGATTTAAATCGATGTAACAGGCTTTGTCCTGGGCTGTTGAAACAGAGATATATCCCTTCTGCTAATGCCTCTGGGCTCGGAGCCGGGGATTGTAACTTCTTGAAGCACATCAGCAGAATTCGCTCATTTGTTAAAGTGCTGATCCATGGACCCACCAGGTTCGTGAGGTCTAACGGCTAATTCAGTTGCAGAATACCGTAATTGGGCCTATGTTTTCAAAGCTGCCTTTCATTTGGGGTGCTGAAGTAGTTGGATAGCCGGTAGGTGTTGGGCAACCGGAAGAAATGTGGTGTTTTCAAAGATCTGAACACCTAAAATTTAGGGGAAGCTGTGGGCGATTGAAGCTCTGAACTGTGAAAGGCTTCAAATACAAATGCACCTAATTATCTGTGCGCAGATAACATTGTCAACCAATATGTACTGATGGAGGGACATGGTGCTGCATACAGCTGTTTTCTTTGGAGGTGATCTCTCCTGCCACATGTTTCCTGTGACACCTGTATCCTCTGTGTCCTTTCCGGGCTGGGTTTGGGTTTTCCACAGCCTTTCTACCCAGGCAGTTCGCTGCACCCTTGTCCTGGAGAATGCTCAGTTGTAGGGCAGCAGAAGAGTCTCTGGCTCATTTTGTTCCTGGCTTTGCTCACATCCCAGATCTGTGCCAGCTCTGCTGCTGATGGAAGCAATGTGCCCGCAGTTGTCTAGAAAATAAACAAAATCTCATTCAGCACTGGTCAGCAAGGCAATTTTTTGGGTGAATTCCAGTGGAGTGGAAGCTGGAAAGGATTTGAATTGATGGTATAAGGTCTAATAGTGCCTCACCAGACCTGAGCAAAGCACCCCCCACCCTCTTCATTATATAGTTTATTCTTCTAATGAGTGTTACTTCCATGGAACTGGCCCACCCTGATTTTCTTTGGACTAAGGTGGCCTGACCTCTGCCGCGCTGAATCGCTGTTATTGCTTTGCTGCCTTTCCCAGGGCTTTCTCCTGGCCCTGGCTTTCAATGCCTTTGGCTGGGGATAAATTCACAAACAGGAGCGGATAAAGCCCATCCCTGAGCTTGTCTCAGCAGCCGCACTGAGCGGGACAGTGCAAGGCTCAGCCTAAATCATGCTCAAAGGTGCAGTGTAGAGCGTGGAGTCGTGTGGTGCTTCCCGTTCCTGGGAGGTGGGTGGGTGGCAGCCGGGCTCCGGGACGCTGTGTCCACCCTGGCATCGGGCAGCAGAAGGTGTTCGGCGGTTTGTTCGTCACTAAAGCCTTTCATAGTGTGCCTCGGTATTGGAAACTCGGGTGAGAGGAGGAGTGAGAAGCAGAAGCCCTGGGTGCTGCCGAGGAAGGGACTGGAGCTGGAACTGAAGGAGGGGATGATGCCACTGTAAGTCAGTCTCATCCACGAGTTTCATTGTGACACAGATTTCAGTCCACATCTTCGGTCAGCATGGATCGGAATTTCCTTTTTCCCCTGGGAATGGCTCAGTAGATGAAATATTCATCTTAAACAAGGGTGTATTTTAAAAGCCCAGAAAAACCAGTGCCTTCCACTGAACCATTGTTCTTTCTTGCCATTTCTCTGGCTAAATTAAGACTTTCTTAGAAATGCACAGGTTAAAAGTTTAAAAGCTTAAGGTTTCATTCATAATTCACGTATCAATGAGGCTTTGATTCCTCCCGGGGAAAAGACTGCCTGTATCTGCAGTGCATGTTGATAGGGTTACCCTGCCCCAGAGCCGAGGACCTCTTTGGCTTTCCTTTCTAAGCTCCTTTTTTCAGAGGCAGCACAGTGGAGGATGGCTCCCAGGGGCTGCTGATGGGGAAAGCAAAACCTCTCCCTTTTGGGTCATTGGTTTGAATCTGACCAAGGTCAGTAGTTGCCAAAAGTCGTTAACATCTAATGGCTGCTCAGTGCTCTGTGAAAAATGAGTCACTGGGTCCTGGTCCCGTTCCCAACATGGGCAGGCATCCATATCCCAAAAACCTGCTGTCACCACTATCTCCGATAGCCTTGAGTAGGTGAGTGAAAGACCAGCTGGAACCTGTCATCAAACAATACCTGTTAACCATACTCCAGGCTTATGTAGCTTTCCCTATCAGCACATCCCAAATTGTTTCAGAAGAGGTAAAGCCTTGCTGTCCCCCTGCAAGGGATGAGGAGGCTGAGCTTGAAGGGGTTGAGGTGAGTTGTTGGAGGTCACGGTGTATCAGCACAGAATGGACGCTCTCTGTACTGTGCTTATGCTTCCAGGGTAAAAGAGTAAGGGAAGAGTAAAACTGTGTTAGTATAACGCCATTTTTACCATGTTACCCTCTTTTAATAGTGGCTGCATCCTGAAGGGTGCCTTTAGAGCAAGCTGGAAGGCAGATCAGGTGGGAGTTGTACGGGCTGTGGAAAGGAGCTGAGAGCTCATCTCTCGAGCAACAGGACCCAGCCTTGATCCCAGCGCCAGCTTGGTGGGCAGAGCAAGGAGTGAGGCACGTGGCTGCTCCCAAGTCGTGTTGGCCACTGGCTGGGACTTTCCATGGGTGCCAGCATGGTGCTCCCTACCTGCACGCAGGGAACGCTGTGCTTTAACTGCCCCTGGATCTTCCTGGGTTCACAAAAACATGTCAAAGGAAGCAAACCTGCACTTCCCATCAGAGACCTCCCATGGGTGGGAAGAATGGCTGTGCAGCCAGACGGGTCCTCCATACCAAACCAACGTGCCTGTCTGTCTGAGCTCCAACCTGTTGCTTCACTTTCTTTAGGAGAGGAAGAGGAGGGTGGGAGCGGGTCCTGCACATGCAGCTGGGAAGACCTGCCTTCCCCTGGCTGGGCTGATCCTTCCCATGGCTCTCCTTGGCACTCTGCCCTTCCTCCCCTCACCCAGATGGTCTCTGCATCTCCTTGTCAGGCATCCAAAATATTTCCCATGTGCTCTTCCCACCCTTTCCAGCAGAATCCTTGCCTGGCTCAATGCTGTAGCCTTTCAGCCTTAATCTCCTCTTTGTGCCTCTGAGACACCTCTGCAGTGCTTGGCTGGCATACCATGTTTCAGTAGCTTCTGCTCTTTTGCTTTTTGGGTGCAGATCCCCCCCCGTCCTCCCCCTTCCCCCCCACGTATAATACTGAGAGTTTTGAGAGGGATTAAAAGAGAAGTGGAGGAGCCTAGCAATTTGGCTTGAAACTTGTCCCTTTTGAGAATCTTTTGCCTTTATTATCCAGCAGATAAATCTGCTTTCAGCTGCCTTTCTGTGCTGGGAATGGGAATGGTGTACAGCAGCCTGCTGCGTTAATCCCCCCC
>VYZV01025192.1:960843-1105595 GCA_013401275.1 Pandion haliaetus
CTCTCTGCCTTTAGCTCCTCAGTTATTCTTCCTCAAAATAAAATTCATTTGAGGTACTAATCCCAGGAAGGAGAGGGGTTTCTTCTTTTGTTTCCCCCCACCCCCACCCCACCTCCCCACAACTTTACCTAAGTATCTGTTGGCAGCAGCCACTCTGCAGCAGCGGGGCCGGGAGGGCACTTGGCAGGCAGTTCAGCGGAGGGGATTGGGTTGCAGGAGCAGAAATCCCTCCACACGGAGCATTTGGTTTTAGTCTGCCATGTGGCATCTGCCTTTGGAGTACTGCCTGTTCCCTGCCCCGGCCAGAGATGATGCCTGTCACGCCCATTGCTGCCTCCAGCCTCCTCTGCTCCGCGCTCTTCTCTCGGTGCAAGAAAGCACGGACAATCCTGTGCATGTGTGCTGTGGCTGTTCAAGTTTCTTTGGGGTGGTTTTGGTTTTTTTTTTTGTCAACCTCTCAAGATCTTTATTAAAAATGAAGGATGAACTAAGGCAGCTGCTCTTAGTACTGAGCCATCTTCTGCTTAGTAGAGCACCAGGATGGGGCAGGCAGAGCTGTGCATCAGACCTGAGACTTGGCAGGTTCGGGGTGAAGGTTTGGGCAGGTTTGGAGCGTGGGCGCAGGTCAGATCTTCCCCTGCCTCAGTCCGCAGCGCTGCAGTGGTGGGGGTCAGCATCTGGGGGTATTTGCAGAGCTCTCTATGGGAGTCGGCTGTGAAGACAGCAACAAGCGTGGCTCTAAGACCAGAGATATGGTAACACAAGAAGGTTTTAGGGTGTCTACTGGAGTTACATTTGATGACTGATCTTTCTTCCCTAAAATCCCCAAGTACCTAATCCTCACCTCCTTTCCCCTTCCTGATGGGCCACACCTGCCTCCTGTCTCCGCTCCTCCAAAGCTCACCTAATATTTAAATCTGTACATAGGCTTACGGCATTAACTTACTTAGTGGTATAGCATAACACATTGATATATACCAATCCAGTTCTTTGTTAATAATGCAGGTACCAGGGGCAGTGAAAGAAAAAACCCACTGAATTTCTTCTTAAAGGGGTAGGAAACAGGCAAGCAAAAGCCACCCCAGGACCAGAGGAAAGGCACGTGTCCTGCAGCGTGCCCTGCTGCTGGGCCGCTTTGGGCTGTTTTGTACCTCGGAGGTAAAGAAAATAATTTCCAAAGTCCTCCTGTAGGAAATGCTGCTGCCGGGCTGCGTTGCTAGTTCTGCCTTTCCATGTGCTTTTCCCCTGCAGCCCTGTTCTCTGGTTTTTCGCTCCGAGCGGCTGCCAGCATGGCACGGCATGAGCTCGCCGGTGGATCGCCTGGCTCTCGGCAGCCTCGAGCGACCACGGTCCCAGCTGGAGCGGTGGAGATTAGAGCAGAGCCCGTCTGGGCTGGCAGATGCTGTGTTAGCTGATCTTCTGGCTTTAGTGCTCCGCTGTGAACCTTCACAGCCATTCCTTCAGATTTTTCCAGGGGTCAGGTTGATAATGAAGGGATTAATTTAATTCCCCCCAGCCTTCACCCCAAGCTTCTCATGCAGCTGGTGTATGCCTGTTCATCTGTTAGTGTTTTTATTGGCATAATTCAGTCTCTGGCTAGTGTTGGAGCTCATGAAATCATTGGGTTGCGGTTCTCCCGGTGGACTGGCTGCCGTGGGGTGCAGCCATGCTGGGCTCCCCTGGCACCTCCTGCTGCCACTGCCCATCCCTGGCAGCTGGGATGGGAACGAAAAAAAATACTTGTAAATCCTGATAATAATTGAAAACATTTTGACTTTGATGGAGCGGGCATGTTCAAATGTTGTCCTCCTCCCCGCTGCGCTGCCTGGCAAGATATATTTTTATTTCTGTTTTTCCAGCGTGGACTGGTCTCCTCTGGTATCGCTGCAGTGCAATCAAAGGGACTAACTGGCATGCGGTAGAGCTGCCAACGTGTGACAGAGCCCCTCGGCGCCGGGTAGCATGACCCTTTGAGAACGGCCCTGCAGAGCTGCTGGGCTGTAATCCTCGTCACTGCTGGCATCGGCCGGGGCCTTTCTGAGCGCGTCTAAAAATAGGGAAGCCTGAATGTGAAACCAGGGCCGGGCAGCCGGGATGGAGCAGCAGGGTGGGCTGGAGCAGGGCTTCCTCCTGACTGGCGTCTGCGTGGCAGAAGGGGCCCGTCTGTCCCTGGTCCCCAGCTTGGGTGACGAGCGCGAGGTGCAATGCACAGCCCCAGGATGGGGTTGTTTCGGTTGTTTCTGTGCTTGGCGCTGAGGGTAGGCACGGCACATCGTGGCTCAGCAGTGGATTTTGGACAGAATTGCTGCTGTTTGGGCTCCCTGGACCCTGCATCCCTTCCCCTCGGTGCTCCTGGCCACCCCTTCGCAGGGGGGGGCTGAGCTGCCAGGTCTCGCTGCAAGACTCGAGCACAGGCCCATGACCCGGGGGCTGGGGGATGCCCACGGCCGATGCCCCGCGAGCAGGTCCAGCGCGGCACGGCTTCTCCCGTGGGTCTGTCCCCCTGCCCTGGGGAGGGAGGGCACATTCCCACGCTGACGCTGGAAACAGCACTGTGTTTGAGAGTGTCTTTGAAGGAGAGGGTGGCTGCTAACTGAGAAACGCATTAGTATTGCTGGTTGCAGCTTTCCTGCCTCCAAGGAGCTGTTGTTGGTGGGTGGCTGCGGTATTTTGTGGTGTTTTTTTTTAATTCTATCCCAAACCTGTTTCAGATTAAAACTAAACGCTGTTGCATATCAGTTTGTCAGTCACTCTAGACCTAATCTCTAAAAATAATCTCTAGCCAACCCTCCCTCTCCCCCTAGATGGGCAATAATTGTTTCAAGACATGTCAGCATTTGTTTAAAGTTAGATTTGTGTTTTCTCGAGGCTCATGTAGAAAGTAAAGGCTGTGGTTTTTTCCTTTAAGGGAAAGAAAAGTGCTGAAAAAGTATTCACTGCAGGGAGCTGTGGGCAGCGAGAGAAGATAAGGGGATGTGCTTGCTGTTAAAGAGATGGTTTGACTCAGCCTCTGGCAGCCCTGTAGTGCTGAGAACAATTTACCTGTTGGCGTGGGACAGTATGGGACAGTTACACGCTGCCGTGTCCGAGCAGGGCTCAGACGAGCAGCTGAAGCGGGGCGCAGTGCCTCGGGGAGAGGCGAGGGACCTGCTTACTGTAACTCCTTTATAAGCAACAAGGTCTATTTCCCATCAGTCCTGGAAAATAAACCCTTCCACTGATTTTGATGTATTTTGATTAAATATTAGTCTACCCCTTGGCTCCTTTCACTTTATTTTCTGCGGGTAGGTCTGCACGTCATTGCCCAGAAGGCCCCTCTTGTGCCATTTGCATGTCACTGCCAACACACTCTTCCAGTTGTGTTTTTCGCATGTGCCCATGTACATGGTGCTTGATGTGTCTGAGCCCAGAGCAACATCACATTTGTGCTACTCGGTTCCCCTCTGCTGTGGCCAGCAGCGGTGCAGGGTCAAGGCTGAGGGTCTGTGCTCTGCGCCGCACTGCTCTGATCTGAGGTCTGGGAGCGGAGGGAAATGCCTCTTGGGAATGTGTTTTCAGAAAGAATGGGGGCTTTTCGTCTGAGTGCTGCTATGGTGAAGGAGGAGTTTAAATGAGATTGAATGCATACACTTTAAAGGAGTAGTTTTCCAAATATAAGAAGGGACTTCTAGGAAAGAAGAGCTTGCTGGTTTAATTAGGAGAAGTAGCCCAGATTTGCAGCTCCTGCGCTTGTTTGAGGATTGCTCTCTTAAATCAGTCTTCTCCCCATCACCTCCACCTGCGTGTGGGGATGCATGCGCTCACAGCTGTGCAGGCACGCGCGTTTCCCATGTGCCCAGGCAGATAAATATTGCATACTTGCTCTGGTATGTGACAGTTACCCCAGGGCTGTCATGTTCTTACCTGGCTCTGCCGTTTCTACTGGCTTTGTCCATGAAAGGGAGATTGACAGTGCTGGGAATTGGCCAGCAGTCCCAGGAGGAACCGGTTTGTAGGTTCTTCTGGCAGCCCGAGCATCTGGGACACATCAATTCACAAATGTGGTAACAGCTTATCAGGGAATTGTGGTTTGGATTACAGCAAAATCCCAGAATGAGCAAACCTCTGTTTAATCTGGAGTGCTCTGTCAGTCTGAGTGTGATTTCTAAAAGGAAAAATGGTTTTGCAGAAGTTTTGTGTGCCCTCTGGGAACTTTCTCCCAGGGCAGGTCCCATTTGTAATAATAAAGTAACATGCATCGGTGGTCGCTCCCTCATTATTTTCTTTGCCTCTCTGCATTTGCCTTTTCCGTGGCTTGCTTTTCCTGGTGGTGTTGCTCAGGGCTAGAGACTTAGTGCTGCTCGTTAGAGACAAGGTTTGAAACAAGAAGTTCAGTTGTCGGTTCAGCTCCATGTCCCACCTGGCAGGTCTGAGGGTCCGGGGTGAGAACCAGAGCATTCAGGTGCATCTGTGATAGCCGTGAATTTCAACTCCACCTTAAATCAAGGGCTGAGAAGCGTTTGAGCTATAATGCTCTTGTGAAATTGCCAACTGGACTGTTAAATAGCTGCGGTTTGTGTTACGAGGAGGAGATATTTTTAATGCATGGACTTGCTGTGCTGAATTCTAGCTGGTGTTTGGTAGTGCCAGGAGAAAAGCAGCCCGTGTTTTACCTTCCTGTACTTCCACCCCCAAGAGCTGTACATTAAGCTGCAGGCTCTGGGATATGCCGGTAAATGAGATGTGGAAGAGGCAGGTTGGCCTGCTGTGCACTGGGCTGATGCTGGTGGGAGCAGGGGGACATCCTCTGGGTGAGATGCAGCCTGGGGATTCTTTACTCCATATTACTGTCCTTTGTGCATCTCCCTCCGAGCCTTGGGGGCCAGTCCCTGCAGGGGACAAGCCCCAAACCTGGCCTGCTGAGGGTTGTTTTTCTGTGCTAGCACAGATAGCACAAGGGCTTGTCATCCCCGGCTCTGGTGAGACCATTTGAATATGAAACCCCACAGGGCACCTTTTGACAGGTCCCCAGCAGCTTTAAATATGGGACCTGCAGGAAGCTGGCAGTTTGGATGGTCTAAACAAATTATTTCCCTTGCCCAGCCGCTGCTGAAGTTCTTTGTGCATCTCTGATCTAACGTGGAGCCAGAGTAACCACAAACATGAGCTAACAAGCAGCAAGCAGACACCCCACCTTCCTGGATTTTTCTGGCTGCTCTCCTCTGCATTATTCAAAACCATCGGGGGATGTGATGTGCATTCTTTATGGCCAAGCAAAGGCACCATGGGATCTCTGATCCCCTTTGGGGGGGCGAGATTACATGAGATTGCAGAGAGACTGGCAGGGAAATTGCTGAAAATTGCACCTATCATACCAAGTACGCGTGTATGTGCACGTATATAGGCGTGCGTGGTTCCCTGTGCTCCTCACCGGTGGGCAGGGGAGATGGCTCGGAGCAGGCGAGCATGCGAGGGAGAGACATGGGGGTGGGTTTCTGCGGAAAAGATGCACCCAAGAGAAGGGCATGTGTGATACGGGGACGTTAGAAATGATAGTGCTCCATCAAAAGGGAGTTAATTTGAGCAGGAGGTGGTGAAATGAAATGCCAGGCAGCATCTTTTTTGGGGGAAAGGAATTGGAGAGGAAGGTGGAGCATGGACAGATGGGATTTGACTGTCTAAATCTTCAAGGAAAATAAGTCTGGAAGCACGTAGGATTCTGCTGTGAGACGCTTTACCTCACATCCCAATTAACACAAGCAAATACAGAAACTGTGCTGAGCACAGGATACATGTGTTGATATTTAATTATATACCAAAACCCAGGTCTGTTACAGCCACTCCTGGGAGTGGGAGCACAGGCGATACAAAGTATGCCGGAGTTAATTCAAAAATACTTTGATGAATTTATTAAAGAGGCATTGGATCCGCTCTTTGTCAGCGGCGTGTGAGACAGCAGGAGGGTCCCGGTCCCTGTGCCCTTGGGGAGCCCGTGCCACCAGCTACATGCAGCAGCATCCTGGCCAGCCCACTGCCCGTCCCCGTCCCCCTGCCCCGAGCTCGCTGGGGGCTGCCCTGTGCACCCCCCCCAGGCTCCGTTCTCTTTGCTGGGAGCTCTGCCGTCAGTGCCGATGCCCAAGCTGGTCCGTTTGAAACTTGGCGTTGTTGTTCCCGGCTACGAGTGCGGCGTGGGCTCACAGCAGAGGCGGGTGCCGTGTTCTGGCTCGCTGCGGGGACAGGCAGCAGCTGGGAAACGGGCTGGAGCGAAACGCGGGGGCTGAGCCCCGAGGCTGCAGGGACTGCTCGGCGTCCCTTCATGGTGGCACCCCGCAGCTGGTGCTGACGGGACAGGCTTTAGCTGTATCTGCCTTGGCCCCGGGTCTCCTGCACGTGCACGTGTGCCTGACTCGCGTGGCTCCGCTTCCAGCCTCATGTATCCTGAGCCCCTGAAATGGTTTCCCAGCAGCATCAACAACAGGATAGAGAGATGATAACGCTGCAACTATTTAGGCTGGGAAAAGCAAGTGGAGCTTGGACGTCCTGCTGAAACAGCATCTGGGTAGTAATCTGGGAGCTGCACCGTTCTCGGAGTCCTGTATGCTTCCTGTTCAGTTTGCTTTTATTGGCCTTCCTGGCTTTAAAGGTGCAGGTTTCTTCCTGCATCCTCCAGCGGCTCTACAGCTTCTTGGCAGAAAGATCAGGGCCTGACCAGTGCTACTTAGTTTTCAAATGCATTCAGTACAAAAGGAACTGTAGTTTTACTAGAGCATAAAGAGCACCTGTGCAAGCTCCTCTTTCATGGCTCCTTTTGCTGCCTTCTACTCAAGCTTTTTGCTCAGATATCAGCAGGGACCTGTGCATTGTTTATTTATACTGCAGTAATACAGAGCAAATCCCTCCACCACTACTGTGCTGGCTGTTCCCTGTACACAGTCCCAAAGAGCGTATACTAGGGTGGAAATGAGGATAATCTTTACGTCCATTTTACAGCTGGAAAAGGAGGACACAGTGACGTGCCCAAGGCCATGCAAAGAAGATTGCTGGAGCTGGGTTCTCTCCTGTTGCAGGGGAAAGGCTGTCGTGGCCCAGAGGTCCCCTTCCCACCCCTGACAAGACCTCTGTCCTTGACTCGTGGCTGAAACATCAGGCAGGGCTTAAATGTGAAACCATCCCGAAATCACACAGACTGCCAAACCGCTGTCAGAGCAGCAGCATCTTCCAGTCCAGACTGAACTGGAGCCAGCGGCTTCACGGGCAAAGGCTTTGTATCGCAATCCGCCATGCTGCGCAACCCCCCGCGTTCCTCCGGAGCCGGCGGCTGCTCCTGCAGGGACGTTGCTGCAGATTCCCACAGAATGGTGCCTCCTCCAGAAACTTTCCTGGCTGTCTTCACCACGGGAATCCAGATGGCTCTTTTTCGTTTTTCACACAATCTGGTCATGCGAGGCTCAGCTAGAGGTGAGTGCATCTCTGCGTGGAAGGGCTGGCAAACCTCTGCTCGCATCAGGCAGGACCGAGGAACTTTGGGGGATTTGGATGCCTTACGGATGGATGCTGCAGAGAGCTTTACCATAAAGCTGCAGGCCAAGCTGTGAGTCAGGGTTAATGTCAGATAACAGCAGCGAGTCATTTCAGGCCAGTTGTCGGTGTTCAAGTAATACAAACGCAGTGCAATTTTTTTTTTCACCTGGAAGCAATGTCAACGTCTGTGGCAAAGGCTTTGGCTTCAGTGCACTACTGAAAATGGTTGCAGCCACTGGCTGAGTGCAGGCAAAGCTGGACCAAGGCAGACAGGATGTCCTGGGAAGTTTCTTCTGACCTGCTCCCCCATGCCTTCACCCTGCATGCGTGCAGGGAGGCATTTCCCTGCGAGGGACGTGCAGGATGGCTGCCGGCCATGGCTGCCCTCGTGCTTCGCGTCCTGATGCTGCCCAGGGGAGCAGTGCAACGCATGTGACAAGAAAGGGCTTTCTAATGTCCACCCCTCCAAACAATCAAGCTGCTTTTATTTTTCCAATAAGAGAGTGCACTGTGCTTTGGGCTAATCGACACCTTTCACCTCCCCCTGGTCCCTGCTTCCCCCCCCCGCCCCGTGCAATCAATGTCCCTCTGCAGAACAGGGTGCGTTGCCTCCCTGCCGAAGAAGTAATTGAAAAAGTCACAGAGACGTAAATAATTAAGGCTTGTTGTGGTGCACGGGGAGCATCCTCCCAAGTGTCTTGTCGGAGTAGGTTAGTGCCAGCTGATTGATAGGCAGTTGCCTTGATCGATGTCCCTAACTCAGGGACGCTCACGTTAAAGTGGCAAAGCTGCTGTCTGTGGGTCATGACAAGTCCGTAGACAAAGGCTACATGTTGTTGCCTACAGTGAAACTGTGAAGCTGGAGATAGTCTTGTGTAGGCATTAATGATTTTGGGGGCTTGCTGTGGAAGGAGGAGGTGGTCTCGCTGCTCTGCTCCTCTCCTCTCGCCACCCACCTGTGGGATGTCTCCTGTCTCAGCTGGCTGGTTTTCGCTGTTGCTATATAGCTTAAAGACTCAGGGTGCACTTAAAGATATTTGAGGCTGGCAGTGTTTTGGATAGTGAAAGCAACATGGAGGCTGTATTATCTGGCTGGCTTTTAACAGGCAGTGGAAGCGAAGAAGCTTTTTTTTCTGGATGAAAGCTGCCAAGCCTGCAGTGGATCCAGGCTGTCAGCAGGTCCTGCTCCACTGACCCCGGAGCTGCCGCCACGGCGTTGCCTTCCGTATCACTCCTCTAACGCGGGCACGCAGATCACGACCCCCCGAGCAAGAGACGGAGCCGAAACCATGCGATAAACAAAGCATCTGCCTTCCATGCCACGTGCAGAAGACGGAGCCTATGGATGCGGCCTGGATCAATTGGGAAGGCTTTGCCCTTTCCCTGTGTAAGACATCCAGAGCAAATGTGGAGTGACAGAAAAGGGGTCACTGGTCTGGGTCACCACTGAGGTGGTGGAGGAGATAATCAGACCCTTTTTCTTCCAGTTCAGTGGCTGCCAAAAACGCCAGAGCGCCTTACAAAAGTGCGGAGCCTAGCGAAGCGGAAGCGCTCAGCTGGCCGCACGGAGAGGCTGGCCGTCGTTACTGAAGGCAGCGATGGAGGAACCCAGCTTCCATATCCCCGAGTGCCACCGTGGAGCTCAGCCCTCGTTTGCTTTGCTCTGTGCCGCGGAGCGATGACGATTGGGGTTTGCAAGTCGGAGCACGTAAGGCGCGCGTTGCCCCGTATCGCCTGAGAGGTGGCAAAGTTTTCCTCGTCGCGTGCTTTTGTTAAGTGTTTTGCAGTCCCTCGGGGACTCAGTGGCATGTTGAAGCATAGCAGCAAGCTTGTATTAGTATTGCTGTTAATAAAACTAAATAGCATTTTTGCTCCATATGAGCCTGAGCAAAACCAGAAGACGGCGTTATTTAAGAGCTGCACTATGTTAGACACCACTAACACTGCTCTAAGGGTTTTTCTCTCTCGCAGTCTCGCAAGGAACATATTGGTAGCTTGCTGCTGTTTAGTTCAAATCTTCCTTCCCAAATAAGGCTTTGCTTGTTGATAGCATCTTTGAAAAGGCTCCCTGCAGGGGATATTTTGACAGAAAGTGTGATAAAATATAACACAGTAGATATCGTCCCATTTGCGATTTATGAGGAATTTTGTAACCTAGGGGGCTTAATTCTGTATCATGTTACGGCACATAGTAGAGATTCTCTCCTCTTGCTTGCTGTTTCCTTGCATACATAATGAGCAAACCTTCTTATGAATTTGCTTGTATCTGAAAAAATTTGTGGCTAGGTTTGAGCTAATCAAGTTCCCGTCTCCAGTATCTTTTCCTCAGTTTGTCCCCAGATGATCTCAGGGAGTCACAGTTATCCCAGCTTTCTTAAAAGCACAAAATAAAATGCTTTCTGTGAAAGTTGCAATTGCTTTTGACAACTCAATGGCTCTTTGCAATTGGGAAGCTGCAAAAACCCTCCTGGTCTCCCAAGTTCAGCACCAGATCTCTGCTTCTTCCTGTCTTCCATTGTCATTTGCAGCCCTGCGAAATGGATGTGAATTGTGTGAATGAATGCAAAATGCTGATTTAGGAGCTTTGAGATATGTGGTTTCTAGAGACACCTAGACAATTTAGCGGTGAAAATCAATGGGACTTGTGCGTTTTTGGAAATCTATCTCTGCTTGCTGAGCACATGTGCAAATGATCAACAACTTGAGATGGGAGATATGTTCCTTGCTACCTCTTTCTGTCAGCTTTTATTTGCCTTCTGTTGCCCTCATGCACAATCTATAAGCCCTCCTCTTTTACATAATTGTCTCAATTTGCATTTCCAGCAGATCCACTGACATTTGGCTGGACTCTGGGTGAAACACTCCTTGAAATTAGCCTGCATGTTGAGTTTGTTCTGGGAAGATAAGGAGGAAAGTGGCAGGGGGGCCTTGGGGGGAATTATGCATGTGAAACTGCACTGTGAAATTAGCACCAACAGTCAGACTCTAGGCCAGCAATATTTCTCCGGGATTTGTTTTGGAAGCAGAATTTTTTACCATGGGCAAGAGACTAGTCTCCCTCACCCCACTGGCTTTCAATCCCAGCACAAGCCCGTCTGAGGAAGCCAAAGGATAAATTGTCTGCTAGCTTACTCTAAAGTTGCTCTGTAGTGCTGGCAATATGATACTGAAGAGGAATTTTAATTTCATGCTGTGTAAGAAGAGTGCATGCAACAGTAGCAGCCGTATGGATTTTCATATGAATAGACGTACAGTATTCATAACAGGGTAGCAGTGTTGTCCCGCAGGTTTTCATTCTTCTTGTTTCTTTGCTGTTTTCACATTTCCCTTTGCTGTCCACCCATTCTTGCACTTGCTGAAATGGAAAGTATGTCCTTGCCAGATGGATGTACAAAGTGACGAGCCTGTTTCTCAGTTATATTGCAATTGGCTTCAGAGACCTTTTGTTGCTTTAATTTCTGTGCAATCCAAGTGCAAGTCTGTTTTGCTTGAGAGGGAACATTTTTTAGCCTTGTGCCTCTCTTGCTCAGCTTTGCGGGTATCTAAGCAAGAGCAGTTTTCAGACAGTAGAGCCCATTAATGCTGCTCTGTCTCAAGGATGCTCTAAAATAATGCGATTTAAATGGCTTGCTTGGTGGGGGAAGGCAGATCGTGTGAATGGCCAATTCGCCGGCAGAGGATCCTCATGCACGGGGCTGGACTGGGTACGGTTGATGCATTTCAGCCCTTTCTGCTTCTGAGTGCTGGTGACCTCTTTAGCTTTCACTCAAGAGAGGAAGTCATCTGTGCAACAAAGAATTTGGTTTGTAAAATTATCTGTGGTGCACTTTTGGGGGGGGGAGTGTGTTTTGTTTTATTTTTGCAATTTTTTTTATTTATTTGTTAGGGAAGGAGCCTGAAGTGATTTCTTTCTTGAGGTTGCTGATCTAAGATGTTCTCCACAGCCATAAAATTTGCTTTAAATAAACTTCTCCTAATAACATCTGTGAGGTGCGTTGCTTTGCCAGTTTCCATGCTAAAGTGGTCATTAATGCGTCTGCACATCCCTGCATGTCCATCAAACCTAATCAGTTTTGCCAGTTAGGGCAGGTGAATAAATCTGCCTGCCTGCAGACGCTGCTCTTTCTAATATTTCCTACGTGGTAGGAAAGGCATGTATTGGGGAAATCCTTTTCCCAGCTGCTGAAGAGTTGTGTATGTGCAATAGGAGATGAGCGGAGAAATACAGGGGACTCGTCAGCGCAGAGCTAGCCCAGACACTGAGGTTAGCAAATGAGGCTGGAGGAAGAGTTTTCAGCAATGCAAATGATTCTCACTCCCATCCTCATCTTCTCTCTTTGACAGCTGCTGGCAGCATGCTAAGCTGAAGCCCAGCAGCGCAGGGGCTGGCTCCTTGCATTCCTTGCCAGCCGGTGTGAAAGATGGAGAAACCCGGCAGCGTCACCAGATGGACTTTGCTTTGCAATCATTTACAATCCTGACGGGTTTGTCAGGGCACATCCTCCACTCCAGTCCCACAGTGTCCCTTGCTTTGCTCCCGCTAGGTGAGATGGGAGATGTTCCCGCAGGTGAGGGGAGATGGCAGCTTTGGCCGGGGCCTCGCACCTCTGGGCTAACCCCGGTGACGGATGCACCCCAGCAGAAATGCTACACGCTCGAGGCATTTAGATTTAATGGCTTCCTTCGTGGCTGTAGATTGATACAGCTGGGAAACACATTAAAGAGTTCAGCGGCAAAGCAGACACGTAATTAATAAAATACAGATTTTCATTTGAAGTCATTGCCCAAAATAGCTCGCTAATGGAGGGAGAGCTGTCTGCTGAGTTAAAGGGCTGAGCCTGCCCCTGCCTGCTGGCACGCTTGGGGCAGGTGTCCCTTCAGATGAGGGTCCGAGGGCCGTGCTCTGCCGCAGCCCCCAGCACCCTCCGGGTACCTGGCGAGGGGGGAGCAGAGCCGCGACGGAGCCGGGGGCACCACCGAGTCCGAGCTCTAAAGAGCAAGTGCTCACCCACTGCCAGAGCCTGGCTACGTCTTTGCAAGACCCGACCAGCCCGTGAGATCAGGCGTTTCTCACCAAAATAAGTTAAAAGCAATTTGAAGACAGTGAATTCACAATCGGGTTAAGGCAGATAACCCCCCCATGAGCTGCTATGCTTCCTCTGTCGAACGTGGTGAGCTCCACTGAGGGCTGGTGGTTTCTTCTCCAGGGTATGTCTGAGAGATGCTCTCGTGGCCTGAGGAGGGAGAGGCTTCTGCCTGCACAGCCCTGGCAGGAGCTGGCACTGCTGCAGGAGGCATCACTGCTTCTTCGGCAGCCTGGCTTAGAGAGGCTATGAAGAAGCTGTTTCAAGAGCAGGTTAAGAGGGAAGCTGAAGTGACCAAGAAAATATCCCTTTAGCACTTGTAGAGGCTTTGGGATCCTCTTGTAAATCAAAGCGTGCAGGTAGCCTCCAGGTGTGGGAGCGCAGAACCACAAAACAGTGTTAGTGAGGCTGCGGAGCATCCTTCCCAGCTCTTCCGTGAAGGCAAAAGCAAAGGCGAGTGTGTTTTGTCTTGCAAAGCCTGTGACTTAATGACGGTGCAAGTTCTTCAGAAGGAAAAAGGGGACAGTCTGGGGAAAAGGACCTTCTGGGCTGGCTCATTCCCAAAGATACAGGAGCGTATGAAGCTGCTCATGTTGCTTGCCTGCTAATTGGAGTTGGCTGTAACTGATTTAGAAAGTGATGGCCTTAGGGAGCTGAGATTGTTGTTTGTGTTTGTCTGGGATTAAATACAGATGGAATTAAAGGAAAAAAACGTGATTCAAGAAGGAAGCTTTGATGGAAATAAATTCATGCTGGTAAGGAGAGAGCGGGTAGATGCTGCGGTCGCTTGGTCTGGGTTTCGGTAGCATTTGCATAGAAGCGCTCAGGGAAACAATAAAAGGGTAGAGACAGAAATAGAAAACAAAAGGTAAGTGGACTCTGATGAAAGAAGTCATATTAATAATGAAAACTGGAGTTCTTGAAGCTGCTTTAGAATACATTTTCAAGGCATAAAACCTCTCAGGAGCAGACTCTTCGGAGGTTGGCTCAGCCGTTCGGTTAAGTCACAAATCGCAGGACTCCAGATGTAGAGAACAGGACCCGGCTCCCGGCCAGGCTTCCCGCTCTGCGCCCGTAGAAACACAAACTGCAGGAACAGACAGTGAAATACCTGATGTGCTGAAATTGCCAGGCCATAGGAATCCAACACCAGCAAAATTCGAGTCCCATGGTTTTAGGTCACTGAAAGATTTCTTTGCAGCTGAGTGCAAACCATGACATAACTAATAAATCATGACACTGACAAAATATGAGGCCTGAAATCATTAGCAGATTCCATTATGCAGATGTACGGGGGGTGGGGGGTGGGGGTGTGTGTCTGTCTTAGTTCCGGTGCAATAGGAAGAGAAAGGCAAGAAGTAGCTCAGCTCCTCTGATAATAAACAGTGGCATCAGGCTATAGTTGCAAAGAGGCTGGTGCAGTTGCCAGCACTCAGTCACTGGGAAAATTCATCCTGCAAGGTAGCTTTCCATATCAGTTCTGTCTCTTGAGGTTTTTGGCTCAGTTTATAGCTTTTACTCCAAAAGCTTTAGAAACCTTTGATGCCTGGTCTCTTTTTTTTAGTGAGAGCAATTCAAATAACTTACCTTGTTAGAAAATTCAGCATCTGGGGGTAAGAGGGGGGGAAGCTGGTAGCCTCACAGCCCAGTGTTGTCCTTCAGGTCACTTAAAAGCTGTCTATGGGTGAAGTCGAGCAGCTCCCTTTCCTTCCAACACCTCTTTCTGTCTCCTTCACCACCCTTTGACACTTCTTACCGCCTAGCTGCAAATCTCCTGCCGGTGCTCATTAACACGAATGCAAAGACTTGCAAGACTCCTGGCTCTGTCTGGAGGCACTTCCACCATCCTCTGGTGAAATGGTGGCTGAGAAAATACCCACCTCACTGGCATGTAGCTTGGATGTAGCTTTATTGCCTATGAGCTGGTAGCAGAAGATGCTGGGGTGACTGTTGCATGTACCCAGTCCCAGGCCTCAGTCCCAGCTAACTGCCAGGCTGACCTGGGACTGCGTTCCCAGTTGTACGTTGCCGGATGTGCAGTGGGGAAAGTGAGCAGAAAAAAGCAGCCAGCCCGCAACGAGCTGTGTACAGCTCTTCTCCTCAGCTACAGGCTCTCCACAGACCTTTAAGATACCTTGCTTTGGGAAGGCATGGGCAATGGAGAGAAGAATTTGTGATGGATCTAAGGCAAAGAGACCACAGACCAGTCAACACACAGACTCATGTGTTGCTGGCGTTCGATACTGGGGGTTTTGGCAGGAAGAATTTCCCCAAAGCTGACTAAAAGCTGGAATAATTACTACGAGCCAGAAAAATGAAATACACCCACATTGCTGCGACCACTGACAACCACCGCGTGCAAACGTGATATCCCATCTGGAATACGTTACCCAAAGCGTCCCCATCTGTGTGTTTGACTTGGTGCAGAAAGCATGGTCAGAAAGGGAAGGGGTGAGCCCATCGCCAGTTTGGGTGGCTGCAAATGTGACTCAGGATGTGCCTGCAGGTTCCAATCTCCTGAGCCAGAGCAAAGAGGAGGGAGACATGCAGTTTCGAGCATTGCCTTTTGAAACATGGTCACCAGGCGCCTGTGAGACATGGGCTCGCTGGCTGGAGGTCCTCTGGGAGGCTTTTAAGCAGAAGGTCGTTTGCTTGGCTCGAAGTGCCATTCCCACGTAAAGGGAATGATGGCAAAGCACCAAACTGTGCCATATGATTGCTGCTCGCTTAGATCCATATTGATGTGTTGCCATCCAACCAGAAGGCTCTGTTCGCAGTCGATAGTTCATCTACAGTGCCTTCCGTGGAAAATAATGTGTGTTTGAAGGGAGGGAGAAAGAGGAATTGGCTTACCCGTGCAATGCAAGCAAGCATCTGGGTTTGCTCTCCTTGGGGGCTTCTCTTTAAAAGGAGCTTTGAGTTGATAAATTTTTGCTCATTTTTGTATAAAGCAATCTCCCTGGCTTTGATACAAAGGAGCAGCTTGCTCTGCTCGCTGCTGGTTTGTTTACAGACCATCCATGTGATGAGGAGGGGAGAGAGGAGCAGTGCTGGGGAGGCCAGAGGCTGGAGCCCAAACATGGACGAAGCCAGGCACAATCCCCCGCCTTTCATCAGCCTGTGGCCTCTGTCAGAATTAAGAGTTATAGCTGCAAAAACATATATGGTTGGCTCTCGCCTGCCACAGCATATAAACAAGTATTCTGTAAGAATTCAGTCTGCAAAGCTGAAGCTGTGAAATGCTTTTCAGCTTTCTCCTTACAGAAGGCGGGCTGGGTGTTTTGCAGTCTCCCAGGCGCAGAAATTTGGCCTCCACAGCAACGTTAACCAAAACTAACAAAACACAGACTAATGCCTTCCTCCACAAACAACCAACAAAAACCACAAAACCTTTGTAACATAGTGTAGGATGAGAATTGAAATCCTCCACAGAGAGACCTCAACCAATACCTCCTAGAATAATACTGCTTCCAAATGTTGTATTTCAGGAGACTGTCTGATATTAAATCTGAAGATGAAAGATGTAACTAGTTGAGAACTGGAGCAGTCTGTAATTTTTATCACAGGCGAGTTTTAGAAAGAGAACAGAAATATTTGACAGTGGCTTAAGTAGTTCAGTTCCTTTCCTTTTTGCTGGGGGATGGATTAAATGGTTAAGCAAAGGTATCTTCTAGCTGTGCTTTCTTGGTTTCCCTGCCTCCCTGTTGGCACGTACATCCACATTCTCTATTCCTCTCCCATCTGCTTCCACTTCCCAAATTTCTAACATTTTACTCTTAAAATTTTGCCTTCATGTATAGGAATGGACAAGAAAAATACCACTGTAAACCATAAAGGCTCAGTAGCTGGCATGAATTTTGACCTACGCCGTAAAACTCCTCGTAGGCCTTGGCATCTCCTCCAGCTCCAGCGCGTTGCGGTGGCGGTGCTGAGCATCACTTACAAGGAGACTCTTTCTCCATCAGCATCTTAATTGTGACTATCAGATCCTGAGTTTAGGCAGTGGAGGGTGGTGTAGTCTTAATAACTTAGTGGCAATCGCTTAAGGATGCAGATCGGGTGGGGGGACTGCTCCAAAATCAGCAACTAGTGTGGTTCTCGAGGAACCAGTTGGCTTGTTCCGGGACCAGCTCTTCAGGAACATACCTGGAGCTTAGTGGAACAGCAGTTTCAGGGGTATCAGGCCTATTGCAGTCATGAAACCACTTAGTACTCATTAGGAAAGCAAGCCTATAAGGACAGCAGAGGAGGAGTTGTTTCAGTGTTAAATTACTGAACCACACACACAGTATTTGCCTAACCAGCTAGACCTGAATTGCTGTTCAAACAGTGCTTTTCTGCCTGACGTTTGCAATCAGGAAGCTAATTACACTGGATTAGGGTTTTTCTCTTAATTACATGAAAAATTTAGCGCGGCTGATGTTCATGAGGCTGCAGGGGATTAAGGCGGAAGCCGTGTGTTTATCTACAGGTCAATTATGGAAGCGAAAGCAGTAATGTGGTGTAGCTTTGCCTCTCCCATCTGTGGACCCCAGCCTGAACCTATCGCATGATGTTGATTTTGGGCCATGGGCACGATAGGGGATTAGCTGTGCTGGCTGGTGTGTGAACAGAAGCGGGGGCCTGGGGGAAGAGCTGCCTCGGTCATTCTTGTGCGGTGTTTCACAGCTCTAGGGCAGATCTGCTCCACCTCATCGTGCAGAGGAAACTACAAGCAAAACCTTCCAGCGTGAAACCAGGCACGGGCTGGTTGGGTCCTGCTGGACCTAAGGCGTTGCTCTGCGGAGTGATGTGCTGCTCGTATGCACCAAAATTATCTTCTTCAGTTCCAGCCCTTTAGCCGTGGCCCCTCTTTCCCTCCCTCCTCCCAGTTTGGGGATGTCTAATGTTGCTGGTATGCTTTGCCTGGGTCACCCCGTGTTGTTAGCACAGTGCTGTGGCTGCTCTGGTGTTCACATGCCGATGGCATCTGTGGCCTCCAAGGAAGAGCTGTGGCATCAGCTTAAGTGACCCAGTGGTATGCCGCCAAGGACACTGTGTGCATCAAGCAGCATGGCCTTCGGCACATCCACTCGCCTCTTTTGTGATTTTTTTTCTCTGTGGAGGAGGTGAAGAGGGAAGTCCAGAGCTCCTTGCCCACCTGTCCCAGGGTGGTGCTGCCAGAACTGGGCTGGGGCTTTGCTCCGCGGGGGCTGCAGCTCGCTGCTGCCCTGCAGGGCTGCGTTACAGCCTGCTCGCAGTATGGTTTGGAGCTGCAAAGTGCTTCAAGTGTTAAACGCGACTCCTGAGTGCCGTCCTGACTGCTTCAGAGATTACAGGTGGAACACCAAGCTCCTTCAGGTTCCTCTCCTTCCCCAGCTGAATTTGAACTTTAAGTCTGAATTTGGACATTTGAGGACCAGAGAGTTGGTCCATCCCATCAGCTTCTCCCTTTTCTTCCTCTCCAGCCTGATGCACGGCGGGGTGCTTTATGCTGTCCCAGGTCTGCGGTGCATGCCCGGTAGCTGCACCAACTCTCCTGAGACGGGGATGGACAGGGACAGACGTGAGCATTGAGTCCAGCAATCTCCCTGCTGTGTTCAAGGCAGTGTTCAGCAGCATTACATGTGTTCCATATACAGATTATTCAGAGCCAGTTCATCTGATTAACTCTGAGATGCTGGAAAGGGCATATGCCGAAGGCTTAGTGAGTTAGAGTGCAGAGATGGAAGAGATTTTTTTTTTTTTTTTTTTTTTTAATCCTTGATCTGCCCCAGAATAGCATTTGGGAAGCAGCTCACAGGGGCAAAAGTGGTTTTCCTCAGCGTGTGCCACGCACGCCCGGAACGTGAGCTACCTCAAGCCTCCGTCTGCCGGTGCCTGGGAGGTCTGAGCGTGAATGAGCAGATAGGAAAGCATAAGGAGAGCTTCAGCTCCCAAGGGTTTATACTTGTCTGAGTCCTATCAGGAGGCTTTAATGGTTCCAGTACAGGTCCCTGTATAAGCAAATGTCCTTGAGCAGGGCGCCAGCCTGGCTGTTCGTCGTGCGTCTTGCCTTCCCTGATGAAACCACACTTGGTCCAGCTCCCGTACGCCCGGTGATGAGCGAGACCCAAACGCGAAGCCTGTATCCCCTGGTAGGTAGCTAAACACCGATCGGCCAAGCTGCTGTGGCGCACAGGGAAGGGGAGAGAGCCGGGAGCTCTGTCGGCGCAGCCACCCTCCGGGAGCCGTGGGGCAGTGCCAGTTTGGCTGTGGCTCTGCCCGTCCTTAAGTGACCTCGTTTGCAAGGCTGTTGCTTTAGTAAAATTCAGCTTCTATACAAACAGCGGGGTCAGCTGCTGGCTGGTGAGAGCTTTTGACTCCTTTGTACTTCGGCCCATTTCTTAACTAGAAAATACCCATTTCCTATCTGCACCTCTGCCTGCCCGCTGCGCATCTGCAGTGGTTGTAACCCAGGGGCGTGTGATGTTCCCTGCAGCTGGCCAGCGCCTGGGATAGAGCAGCAGGAGTTGTGGGAGAGCCTCATTTCCTGGGATTTAAGCTAAGCTGTGTGCTCTGTAATTTTCTCACATCCTCTGCCCGAGCAAGGTTAGATCTGATCAGTAACACATGACTGGTTCTGCAGGCACAAGTGAAACCAAAAATATGCACAGCCTCCTCATTCACCTGGTGCTCCCGTCTGACCTAAAGCATTGCAAAACTACCAGGCAGGGTTTCTCCACAAGTCTGTAAAACCAAAAGATAACAAAATTTAGATTCTTTTATTTCCTTCTGGGTTTTGGCCTTTAGCGGCTCACAGTTTGGCTTGTGTGGCAGTGTTCCCAAGTGCTGTTGGGCATGAAGTCCAAGTCGTTTGAAGCATATTACTTATGTGATGTTTTTGAAAAGGAAAGAGAACAGTATTTCCTGAGGAAACATTCTGGTTCCCACCTGATCAGCTGGAAGCCATGACTTGGGAGAAACAGGGTTTTCATGTGACAATTTTTGACAGTCGTTTAGTTTTTTCCTCCTTGGGGAGAATCACGACTCACTGCTGCTCGTTTAGAGCAAACTGCACGTTAGACAATCTTGTCTAAGTGGCTTTTTATTCCATTTTACATGGCCACTCAAGGTCAACAAACCAAACTAAGCAAGACCAATCCCTTCAGCTGTGAAATGTACTGCTGTAGGAGGGTGATCGTAGGGAGAGAGCTTGACACCAAGCTGTGGAGGATTATTCAGCTGGAAGGGCACAGGTGAGGTGTGGATAGATAACAAGGGTACAGTGCTATTTTGGGGACTTTGGCGAAGAGCTGCAAATGGTATGTGACAAGCAATTCTGAGCAGATACCCAGTACCTCCGTCGCCCTAAATAATACCAGCTCTCTGCTTCCCCCCTCGTGTTTTCTGCTGGTCGCAGAAGACAGGCTTAGCACTGTGTCCTGTTTTCCTTCACTGTGGCTATTGCTCCTTCCCCAAAATGCTACTCGCAACTCCCTCCATCACTGATTGTGGCCTGCGGGCAGCAAACGACGAGGCGTGCCTCTCTTCTGTCCTTGCTCATGGCTCCCTTCGGGCGTCTGCTAATGCTGAGCCCAGCTATGGGCTCAGGCCAAAGAGGAGGAAAAGCCAGGGTATGACCCAGGCATTTGTAACAGCCAGAGGGTTGAAGGGCAGAGTGGGGTCAGCCTGTCCTTCTCTACATAACCAGGGCTCCTGCTGCACCCAGCTAACCTTGCTGTGTGTCCCTGCTAAAGACTGCTAGTGCCACGTACAAGAGGATGCTTTAGGAAAAAAAACCCCAAACCTCTGCCTGTTCCTGGAGCTGTCCTCCTCTTCGCTTGCCTGTACTTTCATTTACTTCCCAGCTGTAAGTGAAGGTGCTGGATTAAAGCTGCTCAAAGCAGGAGAAGCAGGGGTAAGTCAAGGAAAGAATGGCAGAGGCTGAAGGAGCACACTGCAGAAAGGCAGTGATATAGTGCAGCGCCTTGTGATATAGCAACACCTACCTTGTTCCTTTCTCTTGGAGGCCGATACTTAGTCTCTTTGATGATTTCCTTGCTCCGTGCCAAAATGTAAAGCCTGCAAGCAGCAAAGTGCTGCTAACTTAATGATTCCCATTTCCCAGAGAAGCACTGAGCCATCTCTTTAAAAATAATACGGGAATGTAAAGGAAGAAGGGTGCTTATTGCTGAACAAAAGGAAAGGGAAGTCATTGCACATTGTGGCTCTTTATTAGGGGACAAATTAGAAGTGAATAGGTTTTGTACCATGCTGCAGACGTGCCCTGAGCTGTCCTCCTTCCGGGGAGTAAATCCACAGGACGCTCTCGAGTGTTTCCGCCTTTAATGGGTTGTACTTTGATGCTGGTGGAAGGTGCAAGGCTGATAGCCCTGAACCCCCAGCAATTGTCTCTTTGCAACAAGTGCTCCAAAAAAAAGAGTGCTACTCCTTTGCAGTGTTCCCTGCCTGGCAGCTTGATCCCTGGAGCCCTCTGAGTTAATAGTCTCTACCTCCTGCTTTTGAATTGGGCCCTCTTCTACACTGGCTTTCCTGAGCAGGGAGAAGGCAATCTTTTGGGCACTTCATTCAGTCATTTTTTTCATCTCGCTACTGTTCTTAGCTAAGCTAGGTCTGGTCTGTGCCGTGCAAGTGGTCGGGTTGCAGCATGGTTTTGCACAGATTCGCTGGGGTGTGCTGAGCCTTCCCAAGGGCACGGGGACAGGAAAGAGCATCCCTCCTGATGGGAATCCACCCAAGTGCTGGGACTCAAGGAAAAGGCAATGCTGCTGATTTAAAGCACAGTCCAAAGCAAAACGACCTAGCCAGCCAGCCTACCCAGATTTGATTCTAATGAATCCATCCCCGGAAGAATACTACTTAATTAATTAGCAGCTCATTTGCATGAGGTGGCACATTATTAAAGTTCTGCTGCTGCAAGTAGAGCTGTGACAAGGTGTGAGCTGACAGCTTTTCAAATAAAAAGTCTTTTAAAGGAATGATCTTCCGAACTGGCAGCTTTGTTCTAAACGAGCCTCTCATGCAGTAATAAATTAAAGACATGGGGGCTGCTGATTAGTCTCTGCATGGTGCCTCTGTACCATCCTCCCTGTTTTATCTTGGAGGATCAGCTCTCCAGAAGAGTGGAGGGAGCAGAAGAGTGGAGGGAGCAGAAGGATGGAAGAAGGAAATAAAGGCTTAGGAGAGAGAGAGAGAACAGCTTCAGCGGCAATCTTCTCTTAAGGTTTTGTAGTGGTATCTGTTAGGAAGTCTGAGCCACAGCTGCAGCCCAGGAATTGGCTTCTTTCACCTCCAGAAGCCAGCGGAGAGGCAGCAAGGGATCCCTCTCCCAAGATCCTCTTTCCAGCTGTGAACGGGAAGGACTGTGTTCGCAGAAGCTCTTCTCCCTGTGGCAGATCCCAGTGCCCAGCCTCCTAGGCGCAGTCCCAAAGCAGCACCTTGAACTTTGGTATCGCAAACGGTTGCCCTTAGCCAGGGGACGTGGGGCTTTGGTGTAACAGCCTGTTGACTGTGGCTTGAGCTTTAGCACAGAAGGAAGGGTGTTTTTTTCTTTTGTTTTGTTTTTTAAACCCTATCTTGCCTTCCCTGTAGATGGGTTCAAACTCTTTGAAATGGGAAGATTGAAAGCGTTCAGGTCTGTCTTCGTTTTAGTTGCATGTGCTGATTCTGGCAGACTTGCAGCCTTCTTGTCTCACAGAGCTAGGAAGAAAGCCTTGCTCGTAGGAACAATTTTCCACCCTTAGCGCTGGAGATGTGGGAAGTGAGAGTTAATTTGGGTTCGTTTGTTTGTTTGCTGGGTCGGCATTTTTGTGCTTAGCAGCTTATGTGGGTGCCAGTGCTGCAGACTACAAGCTCCCCCTCCCTGCGGAGCCGCCTGGGACCCCAGGGGGTTTCTCTGTGCTCTTCCCCAATTAGCCCAGTGGTTCCTCTGACTCGTGGCTCCTCTGGGGAGCTGCAGATTCCCAGATTGTGACTTCGAACACTTAACTAACATTTCCCAAGCAGAAGAGATGGGAAACACATGTGGGTGTGAAAGACACATACACAGAGACATTTTTGACGTGAGTATTGAATTCACAGAAACCTCAGATCTATAAATACTGCGGGTCATGAAGCCTGATCAGAATAAACTCGAGCTCGAACCCAGCCTGCCGCCCCCTGCACTGCGCGTGGCTGTACAGCTGCTAACCCCACATCACCTCCTGCTCCCCAGACCTGCGGCACGGCTTGGCACCTTCTTCCCTCTCCCCGTCCCCTTTCGAAGGTATAAACTCAGGCATGCAGCCACACAAGCAGGAGGTGTTTGCAGATCCTGGAAAAGAGGGATCGTCTGAGTGGAGGGTACCAGCAATTTAATCTGTTGGGAGAGGCTTGATCCGAGCAAGACAGGGACAGGGGAGGCCTGTCTCCTTGCACCTGGAGCTTCCCTTAAGTTCAGGGAGGGTATGAAGGAGGAAAATGTCTTGGAAAAAGTGGCTTAGGACTCAGAAAACATGAACAGAGAAGGCGGTCTTGGCTTTGCGCTGCCTTGATGCTTCATCTGTATTGTGTCCAGCAGCAGGAGGGAGAAGTTGGGATGTGAGGCTGGGTTTGCTTGAATAGGGCTTTCGTGTCTCCTTGAAGTTCAGAAGGAAGAGTAAGTGTGAACACCTGGACTTTGCAGAGCAGCGTTGCCTGTGCGGCCCTCGCTGGAGGGGAGCAGAGAGCTGTGGGGAGAGTTTGGGTACGTGCACCAAAGTGCCAGCCAGCGACTTACCCACTGCTCGATATTGCCTCTTGAAATTGAGTCTTCAAGCAGTGTCCAGGGGCAGCGTGAGGTGAGATGCTGATGTGATGCCACCAGGCTGCTTGTCGCTGGTCCCACTGGTTCTTTCCCTTCCCAGCCGGATCTGCTGCCCATCCCTCTGGTGGCTGCAGCCGCCCTGCTCTAGGCTCCTCTCTGGCACTTTATAAAAGAAGGATCTCTGTCTGCAGAAATTTAAGGAATGGTCTCAGTACTGGTGGGCAACGCTTGAGAAAAGCCCTCTTGGTTGCAATGCAGGTCCAATGCCCGTGGGCTAGCAGGGCTCACTGCAATGAGCTCTTTACCAAACTGATTTTTCTCCCCAGCTGATCCTGTAGAGTTTTGTAAGGGCAACCCCAGTGGGGATTAGTGGGTGTATTTAATGTTTAGTCAGACAGTGTAATTCTGGAAAGGATGGATTTTCTTCTCCCTCAGAGACCATTTGGATCATTTGGTCTTGAGGAGCTGTTTTTCTACAAGCCACTCAGCCTGACAGCATCGTGACTTTCTGGAGTGAACCCATCTATCGAGGCTTCCCCATGCTGTCTTTGGGGTAAAAATAAAGGTGATGCCCACCATGGCAGATGTATTCTCTCCCAATCTGGGAAAAATGCATAAAGTAAATGTGACAGGAGACTGGAATATGAGGGAGCCTCCAGGTAATGAAGTTAATTGGATATGCTGATTTGAATTGCATGTGCATGTAAGGGTTGTCGTTCACTTACCCACGGACATATCTATGATTTAAAGGAAAGATACTTAATAGGATTACTATTTCACTTTAATTTCAAGAGGGAGACTTCCCACGTGGAGAGCAGTGAGCTAAATCACACTCATGGCGTTCCTGCCTGCAGAAGGCGTGTGCAGGGAAACCCGGTTCTTCAGGGCTGGGTTTCTCCTCCGGCACATGGAGACGCGGGGAGGGATGCTATCCAGCGGTTCAGGCAGGGCCCCATGCATCTGCAGTAGCAGATTCAGATCCTAGACCTGCTACGGACTGGCTGTACGATCCTCAGCAAACCACTCGGCTTCCCTGTGGTTTATTAATGACCTGCAAATGGCTCCGACCTAGCTCCCCGAGCATCAAGAGGTAGTTGATGTTAGCAATGCTCTGAGGGAGTCTAAGGGGTACTTCCCTCCCAGAAGAATTTCATATAGGGTCTGAAGGGCTCTTGGAAACTTCTTGTATAGAGATTTGCAATTTCTGTTCTGGATTCTCCCCTCCTAAAGATAGCCATGCTTTTTATTCTCTGGCTGCCGGAGGCAGACGCCAGCATGGGTAACCCTATAAAGTGATACTGTGAAAAAGGGTGTTCGTGAGGGGGACAGCAAAAGTGGCAGGTCATCACGTGCACATCACCTCCTTTTTAGTCTGGTGTGAATGTAGAATAGCTCAGTTTAATTAAATCGCATTAGCAAAAGTAAATCCTTTCTGCAAAGACTATTTGGCGGAAGCACACACAGAAAATCTGGTCTGATATTTATTTATCTTGCCCTGTCTTTGGGGAGCTTTTGCATTGCTCAGTCTCTTGCTTGTGGGAACTTCTTTTAGTACCAGGTCTTGGTAGGAAAGACCCCACAGAACCACGGACAGAAAGAGGTAGGGAAAGGCTATTTAAACTGTACTGCACTCCAGCCTGATTCAGAAACCTGCTGCCAGTAACAGTCTTTCTGCTAAATTTCCAGTACTGAAGGAAGAAATCCATCCTAGAGCTTTATGGGAAGCTTTAATGGGAAATGCCCAAGAGCTGAGATGTGCAGACATAAATGGCAAAAAAAGTGGCAATTCTGCAAAGATGCACCTTGGCAGTGAAGGCTGCTCCTTGTTGTCTTTGGTTTCTATTTCAGGCAGGAGATCCAGTAACCCTCCAGTGCGCATTCCCAGAGCTGATACAGTTCTACTCGAAATGTCCATTTTACATGCAATGTTATTTGATAGTATTCACCCTGAAGGGCTAGAAATCCTAGCGTGGAAGGAGCAGTCCTAAAGCTCCAGGGTTGACCGGGCTTTTCACTTTGCTACCATTGCACACAAAGATAAGCATGTTCAGCCAGTGCCCTGCGCCTCCTGACCCAGGGCATCATTTCAGGAGGCCATCCCATGCCTCCACCGGCCATTTTGGGCAGAGCGGGGCAGCCAGCAGTGAGGTGCTTTGGGACCCACCTCCCATCAGGCGCCTGCGTACATGGGGAGAAGCTGCAGTTCTTGAGGAGTTCACGGGTGGCCTTGTATCTAGGATCTGGGGTGGGGAATCAGTCCCTTCATGCATGGACTTACTCAGCTGTTTCTTCTGGCACCAGGCATTTGTTTCATCATGAGTCAGCCTCTTTGAAACACTCATAATGAAAACAGACAGGTGATTTAATCATGGAAAGTTCCTACAAAGATATTCGATGTCTTCTAATGGGAGCCTGCTGGGAGGAACTGGAAGGGAATTCAGATGTATCTTAGCTCTGGCATAGGCTGGGCAAAATACCTGAGAAACTTTAGTACAATAGGTATGTTGGAGCTCCGTGTCATATTAGATCCCTGAATGGCTCATACACGGGTGCTACACTGCAACATATATGTGACACAATATGGTATTTTGCTAATCTCTTAAGATAATGCAGAGCTTACGCCTGCAGTCTGTATTGTGGGGGCATTAGACACATAAATCTGCACAGTGCCTTTGAAGGGCTGCAGTTCCCTGAATTGAGCAGCATTCTGCTCTGTCATGTGGGGTGTTTCGCTGGCCTGGCGTCCTCCGAGCCAGGGAAGATATTTGGAATTGCAGATTATGTTGTTAGGCATGTTCAAAGCCATATTTGTAAACATTCATCAAGAGCGATCGAGGAGGGCGCTGTACCTGTCCCAAACAACTTATCCGATTCATGTCCAAGTGAGCGAGCCTGCGATCTGTCCTCCCGCTCTCCGCTGTCTCTCAGGTGGCCGAACACGTCTCTGATCCTGGACACCTCTGGTTTCCATTGCACCAATGTGCTTCTCCCCGTACCCCGCCGCTCCCTGTTTCACTGCGCTCCCAGCCGTTCCGACCTGCACCGCTTCCCTCCACGTCTTTCTCCTAAACCCTTCCCGTGCCCCATCAGCGTGTTGTGAAAACCTGGCAGAGTTAGGGGGACGTAAAGAACCACGACCACCAGCAGCCCCGTCCTGCTCCTCCCCTCTCCTGCATCGCTGCGCCTGGAGCCTGGGCTCGGGGACGGACCCGGACTTGCAGGGTTGGTACCACGCCACTGTCCTGCCGATGGGCCGGTAGTTGTTTGGCACTGGAAGGGCACCCATAAGTTAGGCAGAGGAATTATTTCTCTCTCCAAACGTCAACAAGAAGCTTCCTGCTGTGGAGATGATCCCTTTCTTCTTCCGCATTCACAGGAATCATCATTCTTCTCCGACATCATCATTTGTTGTCATGGAAACCAAGCCCTCAGGAAGAGATGCAGCAGAGCATCCTGGTGTCAGTGGGTGCATCTCGGGCACTGTGCTCTGGGGTACCCGGGTGGGTATAACACACACCACAGCGTGCGGGACAGGAGAGCGGCGGGCTCTGCTCTCCTTTTGTCCTGTGGTCTCTGAGCAGTGTGGAGCCATCTCACCTTGACAGGCTCGATGAGAGAGCTCAGGCTGCTGCTGCTCCTGCCTAAGAGGGAGGCAGGAGGGTGCAGGCGGGACCCAGCACCCTGTGCAGGGCTCCAGCCGTCTCCCAAGACACCCGTGCCAGGCACAGCTCCAAGCACTTGCCCAGGCTGGAGGAGCCATCACGCACGTGGTGCTGTCTCCAGCCCAGAGACACAATTCCCAGTTGGAATTGGCCTGCACAAGGCTTGTCCAGTGGTATCTCTCTTTATTAGCCCTGTCTGACCTCATTACTAGAAAGAAGCTCAATTTAACGAGCTGCCAGTGCCCCAAGGGAACTCTGAAAAACAGTTGTTTTTCACAAAGGCTGCTGATCCTTCATGTCCGGCGTTTCCATTCCCGTTTGGCCATTAATCAGGTGTTTGCGTGGAAGTGGCTTTGTGTCCCTGACAGCCCAGCGTCCCTGCTATTTATTCCTCAGGTGATTTTGCAGCCTTGTCCCTCTGTCCGTGGCGCAAGCTGGTGCGGGAGATGGCAGTGGTGGATGCGCAGGCAGCGGCTCCAGAGCGGGTCGCCCAGGTTTGCAACACCCGGCAGGGCACTGGTCTCATACTGGTCTCAACCTGCCTCTAGTTCTCAGTATTTCATGAGGGGAGTGAAGTATCCTAGTTTGCACAGGTGCAACTAAAGCAGGATTTGGCCTTCTGCCTTTTTTTGGATTTTCCCTTCTGAAAGTTCAGGGCTTTTGAGCCAGGCTTAGGCTGCCTGCTTAATCCTGCCGGAGGCTCCCTGCATCTGGCTATGGGTGTTAACCCAGACCACTCAGATTCACACCTGGTGTTCTTTTACATCACTAAAAACTCAGCAGGTAAGGAGAAAAGAGAGAAATCCAGAATATAGATGTGTTTGTGTACCCAGCATGTCTTTACATGGCAGGAGGCATCAGGGCTCTTTCCAAGAAGAGGATTTATTTGGAGGGGGGTGCAGGGGAGCATCCCTCTTCTATGAGTGTGAAGATATCCTTGTATTTCCAGCTGGGGTGGCACATTTCTCAGATAAATCTTAAGATGCTTAACAACCTGCTCTCTTACCTCCTGGGGACATGAACCAGAAAAAATAGACGTCCCTCTCCACTGCTCCATCCTGCCTCTTCTCAAGGCTTCTCCAAAGCTGGTTCTTCATGCCTCTTCCTCCATACCGCAGCCAGGCAGGGAGCAATCGAGCAGCAGAACGGGATACGGCAAGACAGCTCGGCACGAGGCTGCAGCAGATGGCATCTTTGTGATAAGAGGTTTTTCCAGGGACGGGCAGTCCGCCGTGCGTCCCTCTCCTCGCCGGGCAGCGTGCACGTGCTGCACAACTCCCCGCGTGCAGAGCGCGTTCCTGGCCCTGTCTAAGAGCATCGCTGTCGCTGTGAGCCACGGGGCCGGCAGCGGCTCCACTGAGCCCTTGGCTCGCCTGACTGATCTCATCTCCCTGCCTGACGGCTGCCAGTGTTTTCAGCTATGTAGACACCATGTTGCAATCAAGTGGCTATCCAAATATGCAAATCCTGGTAGGAAAGACAATGTAAATTGTTTGTTTATCCTCCTCCCTTCCCCTTGCACGGCCCCCAAGGCCATAAATTATTAACTTTTGGAAGAGATGGCATACCCTCAACAGCAGCCGCTCCTGGCAGGGATGGGATTTGTCACAGCTTGGGCAGGTTTTCCTGCAGGAGCAGGGAGCTGTCGTTTGGTGGGGTGGATGGATACTGGGAGGCCGTCAAACTGAACAGGCTGTGTGGCTGCCATGTTAGTTCTCTGCTCGCTCAGCGGTACGGGCTGGACTGGTTTTGCCTTGCTGAATCCTGCAAATTTGAAAGTATGGGATGGCACCAGCATGTCCAAATTTTTAGGCAGAGATGGTATTGTGGGAGGCTTCTGTGGCAAGAAGAGGTGATGGAGATTGTCTAAGTCTCATTCTCTATGTGTCTGGAGAAGAAAAAAATCTCTGCTGTATCTTGGCCTTGCTGTGCTGCCTGTGGAGTCTTGTGGTCTTCTTCCAGGTTTATTTAGAGAGAATCTAAAAAGTTTATAATCTTGGTTACTCTTGAATGCCCGTGGTCAGTCACAGCACACTGGCAGTCTGTGTGCTCCCCTTGCAACCGTAAAAGTTTCTTGTTATTTCTCCAGTCCAATGAGGATTGGGGAAACCGCATCAACTTCAGTGGAGAAGGACCTTTTGCTTTAACTCCTGTGCCCGCACGTTGCTTGCTAGCTCTTTGCTCTGTCTCCAGGTGGCAAGCTGAGACTTTGAATTAGATTCCTTTTCCTACCTTGTCCTCTTCCCCTCGCCCTCCCAACCCCAAAATAAAATTGGAATTTGGCTGCTGTGGAATCACCTGTAATCTGTTTGTGCTTCTTCCAGATCCGAGCAGATGGTCCTCCCCATGGTGGAATTCAGTATGAAATGGTGACAGTTTTCAAGGATGGAAGCCCAGTCCTTCGAGACATGGCCTTCTCCATCGATCAGAAGTATCTGTATGTCATGTCGGAGCGACAGGTAAGGCACCTGCTTCCATATCTCCGTGGTTGTGCTTTCCTTCTATAAGGAGTGTGTTGCTGGAGTACATGGAGCTGAGGTGGTGTGTTGAGCCCAGTGGTGCTGGGGTTGGTACGGGTAGGCGGAGCACCAGCCGAAGCTCATTTGTATCTGCCTCTGACCAGAGATTGTCATCAGTGCACAGGGGAGAGAGTTGTTCCTGCTTATTCTTGTCTGCAGGCATTGGAAACTGAGCTGAGCTGCTGCAGAAGAAATGTGGTTTGGGGCTCTGAACCATCCCTGCCTAGGTAACAAGATCCTGAGCCACAAGCATTATGAATTCACTCACTGCAGCAAGGCTGGCAGGCTGTGGTTTTGCATAGATTTGTCTGAGCATCCTTTATGATGGCTTTATTTATCTATTTATTTATTTACTGGTATATTTTAAGTGGTTGCAAGCGAATGATGCTAGTGCACAGAGGTGGGACCAAGCGTGGTGTGGGTATATGCTCTGCAAACAATGTTAATACTGAGTCTGTGCCGTGCCATCCATTGCTGTAATGGTTCTGCTGCCGTCCTGGAGGTGGTGCCCACCCCGGACCAAAAAAGCATAACCAGAATTATTATGATGGGAATTTATGGCTGACGGTCCACGGGAGTCTGTTGCTTAGGGGAGCCAGCACAATGTAAATAATAATCTGGGACCTTCTGTTCTTCTCTGAGACAAGAAAACACGTGAAGTCCCCACCATTAAGCCAGACTTCAGGGTTCACTGACTCTTGAGCATTTTATCGGCTGTTACTCACAACTGTGTAATTCAGATTAATAGAGCTGGTGCCTTGTGGGTGGTGGAGACAGGAGAAAGGTTGCATCTGAAGATGTCTGGATGCTATTAAATTGTTCTGTGTTGAGTTAACCCTCTGGTCACTAAGAGCTTTCTATGTCTGCTGGTAAACAAGTATCTGTCCTCCCTCCCACCTGCTCTGAGAGGGATGCTATGGAAAGGTATCAGTGTGAAGGGCTGAATGATCTACTGATGGAGGTAGAGAGCAAACAGCTATCGGAACAGCTCGCCTTGCCCGAGGGAGCTTACAGCTCCTCCCAAAGCCAGCAAAACTGTTTTGCTAACCTGTAGCAAAACAAAAAAAAAATGGCAAATACTTATCTTGGCTATAAAGTTATTTAAAGCCAGGGAATAACTACTTTAGAAGAGTGCAAAGTCTTTTCCCTGCTAAGAGAGTTAACTGAATGAATCCCTGTGGTTAAAGAAGGCATTATATGCTTGTTATAGCAACTCAGTGATAGAAACTGCCATGAACAGTCACAAATTTAGGATCCCATTCCAGCTTGGACTTGGTTTAGATGGTAATAATGAGGATCTATGCAAAGTTTGAAATGGAATTATTTTATAAAATGTTAATGTTGTGGTCATTTTCTCCAGGAGCCATGTGCTCCTCGTGCTCATGCCAGGGAGGAAACGATCCAATGTGTATCTCAAAACAGTTTAGGAACTGTTTTCCTTAGGAGGAAGATCCAGTGGGAATGCCTCCAACTCATCTTTTATGAGGCGAGAGCATCTTAATATTCATCAAAGTGCTAATTTGCTTAATTGTGAAACAAAAAGATGTGAAGAGAATTAGCAAATAATAGAATATTCCTGGAATGTTAATTCCATTTCCAGCCACAGCTCTGGCAAAGCACTCGCCTTGGGGGGAGGCTCCAGGACCGGGGGGACGCCGTCCCCCATTACTTGCAGGGCTCGCTGTAGGATTTGCCTTTTGCCCTTGTAGAGATGCATGCTTTGGGTCCTGAAGTCCCAGCATGCCATTACATACGGATTTCGTCAGCTCCTGTGACCCCACTGTCCTAATCCTGGCAATGTGATAGTTCAGCAAAGTGGAGGGGAGAATATATTTTTTCCTGAGTGCTATATAAAGGAGCCTGCTGATTGAAAAGGGGTCAGTACCAAGAGAAGGAGAAAGGTCCACCAGCTTCAGAGGGCTGAGGCTGTAAATGGTGGGAAGGGCCCTCAGAAGTACTGAGCATATACGGTAAGAATGTCTACTGAAGTCTGGAAATCTGGAACAAAATGAAATTCTGCCACAGTAAAATGACATAGAGAGCAGTTGTTCTCAATGTTGATCTGCTGCATGTTAACGTGCTGGGGGAGGATTGTCCAGAGCGTGTGATTTTAAATATCTGCTGAGAAAGAAACATGATACATGCGTATGTCAAAACACATCTTTCAAAAAATGGGTGTTTTTTTAAAGGAATTCAGCTAAGAAACGTGTGCTCCCTAATACTGATCAGTAGCAGGTCTTGAGCTCTTGCGGCTGTGGTGTTAGGTATACAGCGATGAGATGTGACGCTCTGTGTGGGACTATGATTATGCTGAATAAACTGAGAGGCGTGGATGCTTCCCAACAAAGAGTAGATGTAACATTTCAGTACGAAGCCCATCTTCCTTCTGTGCTAGCAGCAGCTAGGATCAGCTTTATGCTGAAATGCATTAGGGAAAGTAGTCGCTTCATCCTAAAATCTGGAGTTGTGGTTGTAGGCACACACTTCCCCGCTCTCCCTGGCTCCTGTCCCAGCTCTGTCTGTGCCTCGCTCCAATTTATCCGCAGTCCTTTCGAGCTCTCCGTGAGCCTTTCATGTTTCATTGCCAACTTCTTCCAAAGCAGTATATTTGACATTTGATTTCACTCCCACAAAGCACAGAAGCAACAGTTGCACAGCCCAGTCCGGGGGAGAAAAGGATAAAGAAACTTTGCTTCCAGGCACTTATTCTGAGTTCTTTAACCACATGATTTAAGAGTGTGTATTAGGAGCTTACAGGCTCTCTTCCCACTGCACCTGGTTTCAAATAACTCTTATGGCAAAAGAGAAATGATTCTGACCCTGACTGTTTAAAGCAGAAATTCATTTCTCGGCATTGCTCTAGCGAGCAAACACCATTTCTGCCCACAAGCTGAGCAAGGCTTGGATAGCGCTAGATGCTGCCGAGATGGAGACGTGTCGCATTAGCGGAGCTGTGTGGGGTGCCAGGATGGGAATAGCATCGGGGCTGCCAGGTGTTGGCAGAGTTACGCCATGCCCTCCGACCGAAATAGCAGTAGGTGCTGCGGGTGGGTTGGCGTTGGGAGGGACCGGCACAGCTGTGGCGAGAGGACTTGCACCGTGGCTCTTCTCAGCCGGTGCCCAGCGTGAGCTGCCTCTTGGTTTTCATGGGCAGACAAATTCAATTAACAGTTTCTATCGGGCAAAAAACCCCCCTAAAATAAAATGTTGAAGTGGAGTCGGTAGCCTTGCTGTCGTGACGGGCTCGTCGGCTGCTTCGCTGACCTCCGCTGAGACGGAGAGACGTGCGGGTGCACCCAGGGCTGGGAGCCCCCAGCGGTCAAGCAGGAGGCGAGGGATTAATGGCGATGCAGGGCAAACCCAGTGACAAATGCAGTGGGACCACCAAAGCCCCCAGATTAAAAATCTTCCCATTAAAAAATGGTGAGTCTGTCATGAAGCCCACACCAACAACCCCTGCATGTGCAGAAAATCCTCTCTGATTTCTTGCTTTCAGAGGGAAAGACTAAGGCTTACAGGAAAAGTGCTGGTTATATTGAGAAAAGGCAGCTTTATAATTCAGACCTGAAGCATTAATTGTCTGTGTGTCAGGGAGATGGTAGGTTTTTTTAATGTATGAAAGCTCAGTGCATTTCAATTAAATAAGCCCTGTAGGACGAAAGGAATTTTATGACTCCAAGGCTGCAACCCCTTTTTACTCGCTGTATCTGCTCTCTGTGCAAGTTCAAACTGTTGCAGCACTGGTTTCACATGCAGCAGGTTTCGCTTTGCTCCCACGTACACCTTCAGCAATCGCGAGCTAACCCTGTGAGAAATAGTGGGCATACTTCAGCACGGGGATTATATAAGCATCAGCAGAATTGGGGCCAAAGAGTTTTGCAGCTCTTGATAGAAGAACAAATTTTGTTATTTTTAAACTGGGAGCGAGCGGAGGCTCAATCAAACGCATGGCAGGCACCAGGGCAGGGATTGCCGTCTCCAAAAGATTTCACCACCTAATCAAGGGCTATAAACATGGAATTTAAAACAGGGTGACCAAAATAGTAGCAGGGCTTGTTGGAAGGAATATCCCTGCGCTGGTGAAGAGGAACATGGCCCGAGAGATCTCTCCCCTTCCCGAATGCAGAGCTGTAAGCTCTGACTGCAGAGGGTGCAGGAGGCAGAGATGGGTGCAGGACGCTGGCATGGGCGGAGGAGCCAGACCTCCTCTCGTTGCCTCTTCCCCACATGCAGACACACCCTACTAAGATATATTTTTCCTTCTTTATTTTCCAACACTTTTTTTCAGCTAATGATCTATTACTTGTTTGTGCTAATCACGTAAAATAGTTTGATGAAGTGCTGAGGTCACACGATGTGGGTCTGCTCCCTGATGGGTGAAGCAGCACTTTTCTAATGAGGTACCTGGCCAGGACGCTGCAAATGCAAAATTCATCTTCCGTAAGCATCCCCCAAAATCCCTGCACATTTCATTGCCTCAGAAACGCTGCTTCTCTCAGCTCATCCGTAGTTATTTCGGTGGTTAATTCCACCACAGGGGGATGATTTCATTCTGGTTTTATACAGTATGTAACAGAGCAGCATCCTCCTCTGTGACTGGGAACCTCACCATTCCCGTGGCAGAAATAATAACACATAATCACCCAGTGAAATGCAGATAACATCAATTAGCACAGCAGAGCTCAGAGGGCCACGGACCTCTGTAGCCTGAGATGTGCTGAAGAATCCTTTGCTCCTCTAGCAAGTACCAAATGCTCCGCGGTCGGTCTGCCTGCGTGCATGGTGCTGAGCCGTGCACGATGCTGAGCTCCTCCGTGCCCATTGCAGGGTAACCTTGCCTTAGGAGGAGGCAAGGAGGGTTTAGAGGGCGCAGGCTGACTTTTTGTTGGTTTTAAGCGAGCACTCACGAGAGCACCTGAGCGATTTCTCGTGGCTGATGTGACATTTTTATACCCGGCTGATGTAGTTCAGAGACCCTTATGCAGAGTGTTATGAGCGGAGCTGCGCTCCCGCCCGTCGCTTGGTGGGAGGCAGCGATGATTAATGCCAGCCCCTAAAGATTCCCCTCACGCCGTGGCGAGAAGGGCACGGCAGCGGGGAGGGCAGTGCCGCTGCCTCTAAGCGATGGCCCCCGGGAGCTGGGAGGGGGCCAGCGCTCGCTGCCGGGGGTGAGCTGGGGAGGCTGAAGGTTATTTGGATGGAGGAGGTGGAAGGGGCCATTTTACGTGCCTGCAGCCGCTTTATCCCAGCCTTGTCTATTAAGCAGTGAGGAGCAGGGCTTTAGACATCGTTACCGTGCGTGCATCAGCTCTGGGGGGGCACTGACCAGTATGACCAGTATTGAGCTGGCTACGAGCATCTCGCGGGTGTGTGGTCCTGGCCCCTCGCTCGGCGGAGGGCAGAGGGAGCAGGCAGCGCTGCCAGAGCTCGCTCAGACCTGTTGCTTTTCCACCGAGAGAATTTCCTCCCTCCCTCTTCCGTATACACCATTGTGGCTTTAGGTGAAGAAACTGTCTTTTGGTCTGCTCTGTTGGCTGTGAAATATTTGCTTTGCAAATGCCCCTGTGTCAGGAGCTGCAGATCTGCAGGAGTCCCTGACGATAATTTGTTGCACAGCTCCCTGTCCTGTAACCCCGAGATGTTTAAGTCATGTGAAAACTGCTTTGCTTTGGACCGAGCTTTCTGGGTGCTGATTGAGAGGGAGGCAGGCGGGGGCTGCCCAGATGATTTAGAAGAGGTTGGAATTGGAGTGAGGGCTGAGAAAAACAAGGAATTCCATCAGTTCTGGAGTAGCGAGGCTGTAAATACTGATGGTGTCCTGAAAAGAACTGAGAAAACAAAATTAAAAATGCAAGAGATGTGGATAAAAGGGTCTGGAGCCATCAAGAGGGAAAAAATGAACTGATTAAATTTTTAACTACATTATCTGCTAGTTGAACAGCCAGTTAGTGGGACATAATCTTAGCGAAGTTTGAACCACTGGGACGGGGAAAATGGCTCAGCTGAATCCCACCGGAGGTGTCCAAAATCTTGCCTCCTCTGAACTACTCCTCCCAGCCATCCTGCACCAGCGCCCGTGCAGATAATTGCGGGTGCAGCGGGACTCGTCAGCCCCGTGCAGGGCTTGCCTGGTGGGGGCTGGCTACGACCCTCGGTGTCACCAGCCTGGCTGGGACCTCCTGCTGCTCCAGCACGTTGGGGTGCAGAAACACACTTGCCCAACTTGTGTTCTTCCATGACCGCTGCCAGAAAGGCGTGAAATAGCCATAAGCTGGGGCAAAGAGGGAGTAGGGTAGGGGGACGAAAGAGGGAGCTCAGGATGGGGAGGGAATCCCCCCGGAGCAGCGCGGTCCTTGCCGCAGCGGAGCTGCTGTCCTTGAGGAAGGGCTGTGCTCCACAGGGAGGTTTGCACCAGCTCGGTGCCGTCCTCTTCCTCCTCCACCACCTGCTCATGCTGCACTCTCCTAAAATTCATGAGCTGCTGCAGGTTTTTTTCCACTTTCCTCCCTGTGGTCAATTAGGAATAATTAAGAAATTCAGCTAAAAACTTGTCTGAGATCATTAACAATATCTACCTGACAAGAAGGATGTGTTAATTAACATCAATTGACCAAAAAAAACCCAGCCCAGCCAGGTGGGACAGCATGCTGTCTCATTTTCCTGCCCTGCTGGCAGTCCATTTGTCACGCGTGCAGAGCTCTGGCTACGGTGGGGCTGATGTGTCGGTGTCCAGGCTGGTTCCAGTACGTTCCTCCAGCCCCGCAGCTTGCTGAGATTTATGTACAGACACAAAAAGTTCAAGCATTCAAGGGTGTGGAGTTAAGTGCAGAAGTCTTTGAGGTAACGAATACTTGAAAAATAAACTTTCCTGGAAGAAGTGGTAAAAAATGCCCCAGTGTAAAAATTCACCATCGGCGTCAGTGGGTTTGTTTTTTCTAAATGAGTTTTATTTTAGACATTGCTAATACGGTTGTTTTTTTCAAGTGCTCGCTAGGTTTGCTTTCAGGGTTTGTTTGTTTTGCTTTGTTTTTTCTTTGTATTAGTCTATTTTTTCCCCTGCCAGTCACAGCCACAGGGTTCCCATGTGTTTGCTTCTGCATTTGCTTCCCTTTCCAATTCCTCCTCTTCCACAGACCTATTGTTTAATTTTCAGACAAGCAACCACAGTCCTGAAATATTTCCAGAACTTCCCTTATGTGCACGTACACCCCCCCCACACACCTCCTCCTCCTCAGCACACGAGTGCATCGGGTGTTTGTAAGGGCACAGCTGACATCCTCAATAGCTGCGGGAAGGTTTAACGTCCCTCCAGATTTGATGCCACCACCCCTACTCCCTCTTGAAAGCAAGCTGAGGTTTCTGATGCACCTCTGTGGACGATGCTAATGTTTGTGGCTGAGTTTGAGCAATGCAGGGAACGCTGCAGAGCTGTGGTTTTGCTGCAGGATTTGCATGTTTGGACGGACAGACAGACACAAGTCTCTGGTCCTTAATAGGAGCAATGAGAGAGGGAGAGAACTGTATTCCCAAGAGAGAAAATTACTTGAAGGATAAATCTGAAATTTCACACTCAGTGCTCGGCTATGAAATTTAAAAGCAAACCTCAGATTCCTCTTTCTCTCCGCTAGAGCTTTTTAAACTTTTTTCTTCCCCCCTTCCTACGCTGCTGTAATAGTTTGTCTTCCCAGCAAATGAGTTTGGCGGCTATTCAGCCGGTGAGGAGGGGAATTGTTCACACCGGGCGCTAACAAAAAAGAAACATAACTCACAATATGGTGAGGGGAGCTCTGCAATTGCACAAATTATTCTATTTTATACTTTAATTAGTTTGAATTAGCAATGGGAATAGATGCATAAAATGATCCAGTGAAGGGTGAAATGGAAAAAGGGATACGGTATAGAGTATCATCACTTTATTATTATGAAGTTTGCAGGAAGTAAGCACAGACGATGTGCAGGCACCTGCCCTGCTGAATCTTTCCCCTGTGAGCTCAGACCTGAGGACCCTGCAAGGAGGGACGGCAAGCTGTCTCATGCAGCACTGCCCTTGGAACCAGGCTTTGCACGTGCACCTTGAAGCCTGGAAGGCTCGGGACAATGTGGCACCTTTTCTGGTGGCTCTGAGCGGGATGGGGAGCAGCTGAGAGCCCCCTCCAGCAGTCTTCTCTCCAGGCTTGGCTCCTGGCTCTTCCTTGAACCTCAGTATCAGCATCAGACTGAATTCCGTGGCTCACAGGGGCAGAAGGATTTAAGGGAGTTCAGATCCACCCTGAGTCTTAACCTCTGAGCATCCTTTGCCATTTTCTATTTTTCCCCTCGAGGTTCTGAAAAGTTCCACAAAATCGGGTGGACTGAGTTTTGGCTTTCGGGGATTTGGTTTGGGGTTTTTTTTGTTTCATTTCAGAGCAGTTGAGGGAAATACAGCTACAAACACAGATTCCTGTTATAACTTTGAAATGAGCAGGGCTAAAAAACGCAGCCTAAGTCCCAGCCCAGAGCTCTGAATGCACTCAGCCAGTAGGACCCTTAGGCCAGTGCCACTGGCACAGCTTTAATGCAAACAAGTATTCAGCTTTAAAACCAAGTTCCCAACAGACCATTTGAAAAGTTCAGAAATGTTTGGGAAAAAGTTCCTGCAGATTCCAGATAGGTTGAAAATGAGGGATGTGCCCCAGGGGAACTGGCTATAATGGTGTTGCAAGCTGGGACTAAATACAAAAGTTAAGGCTGGTTGCAAAGCAGAAAGACAACTGTTTGTGGGGTTTGGTCTTGTTTTCCCTCCTCCTTCCCTGGCAAAATGTTTCCCCCATTAAAACTGTGCTGTAGCAAAAATGTTGAGGTTTTCTAGAGCGTGCCAGACCGCGGGTGTGCTAGGAAGGCCCAGGGGTTTCCCTGGGATGCCTGGGACATTTCTGGAGAGCACGCAAGTCCAGCATCCCAAATGAAAATCCCTAGCACCAAACCCGGCGCAGCTCCTGGCCAGAGCTGTCTAAGCAAGAATCCCCCCTCCCCCAGCCCCGAGGGTCCCTCCAGCCCCGTCCCTGCGCCGTCCTGGGGAGCCACTTGATAACTCTGGTATTTCTGGCAAATGCTAGTGAGGAAAAGGGAGCTCCATTAATAATCTTCTATTTATTTTAGCAGCGTGCAGGAATGTGCCCGGCAGACTAAACACTCTGGCCTCCGCTCTGTGCCGCGGGGCTGGGGGGCTGCGTGCCAGCCCCAGCCGTGCCCAGGGCTGTGCTTGGGACTTGCCCCTGCCACGTTTGCTGGGGGTCAGACCGCGAGGAGCACAGCGTTCGTCAGAGCTGGAGGGGGCTGCGCAAGGGGAAATGACAGTGGGGTCCTGGGGATTTCTGTGCGGGTGTAAAAGAAATAATTGTTATTGTAATCAAGCTTAGAACGTGCTCGTTGCACAGGGAGATTGTTGTTTGCCTTCTTTCTTTTTCCTCTGCGCCTACCTGCCTGTTCAGTTATCACAGCTGCCTAATTTTCACTGGCTTCTTTGCGGCAACCACCACCAGCCTGTGAACATTTTGCTATCCACTAACAGATTTATCCTCCCCAAAGCCCTATGAGATGGAGCAGCAATATCATTTTTTAGATGAGGAATTGAAGCATAGAGATGCTACGTGACCTATCCTAAGTCACATAGGAAATCTATGGCAGAGGAAGAGATTGAACTGAAACCTCCAAAATCCTTAGTCCCATAACAAAGGACCATTCTTCATTTCATTGCTGTTCGGTTCGGTGCTCCATAGTCACAGTGAGGTGAATAAAGGAAGAGAAGGCACTGGTCATGGTTCGCAGTGACAAATAGTTTACAAAGTCTTCATCAATGTGAGCATCACCTTCCCAGCTGCAGTTAGTCGTTTGGACTCTTAGAAATGTACCTTTAAAAAAAATAAATCTTCACGAACAGGTGATTTCAGTGCACAAAATCACTTTGAAAGCATTTAACCTTCATCAGGAAACCCCCAAGTGCCTGTCACGAAGGGGGAAGCTCCTTGCAGGCGATGCCCGTGCGGTGGAGGCCACGGTGCCGTGCAGCTGGCCGGCTCCTCGGGAGCTTGGGGAGCGTGTTCCCATCCTGGCAAAGCAGCTGGAAGTGGCCGTAGCCGGCGGCATGTTTCCAGGCTTGACTGAGCAATAGGTTGATCGGTCGTGGCAGCCCTCGAGTTTCAGATGAGATTTCGTGTGCATTGTTGCTGCCAAGCTACACCTGTGAATATTAATAGATTCTAGGTTTTTCTTCTTCCCAGACTGGGAACTTTTTCCTCCAAACCTCCTTGAACTCTGGCAGGGCCAAACTGCGGGTTTTGATGGCAAAAAACGAAGCTCAAGTGGGATTTTGCCATTTCAGTCTTGAAGTGCCTATGTTATCTAGAGCATCTCCGTAGCTCCGTCCTTCCCAGGTACGTACAGCGTCACCGATTTCAGCTGCTCCTTGTCTGTGCAGACAAAGCAGGGTAGAGGATTTTGTGCTTAAAACTAACCTGAGTAGGGGCTCAACCAGATTTCTGCTGGGTTTGTAAAGGGCTGAACAGAGACGCTGTGCCACTCTCTACAATCCAGTCTTCCTACCATGACTGCTCACCTTTCTTAGACAAAAAATTGGAGGTGCTGGGGTTTTTTATAATCCAAGAGGTGGCAGGAAAAGACTATGCTTCAGATGATCGTTATCCTTCCAGTCTGCCGACTGCAGCCCAGAGGGCTGCTCAGTTGCAGAGGAGTTGGCATGGGCATTTCGGAGCTGGCATACAAATACTTCTTCACCCGGCCTTCAGATGGAGCAAAATATTGTTTCAAATGTGTATGGCTGAAGTCAGGGCAGCCACGGATGTCACAGTGGAGGAGGAGGAAGGTTTTAAGGCGGTAGAGGAAGTCCAGCACGCTGGCATAACACCAGGTTTGGTTGGTTATAGGAGTATTTTAAGTGATGAGTGCAATTCTGAAGTTGTGCCACCAAAAACAATGACACATTGCCTCCTCCCCTCCCTGGCTTCACTTCAGAGTGCGTCTCTCCCGTTTCTCTTGCAACACATATTTATCTGCTCTGTGCCCTTATGGCTGTTTAATTAGCATTCATGTTTCCTTTCAAATAGAAATTGAGTTGAGTGCTCAGAGAGCTGGAGCGACTTGCGTTGCGAGCGCATCACGTGGGCGGGATGGTGCCTGCTGCTCTCCCACACGTGGTATTGAAAGACCTGGAGGAGACCAAATTAGGTTGTCAAGACATCAGGGATGCTTTCAAATAATTGAATTTAAAGACCTGTTTGAAATGCCCTACCAGCAGTGGGGAAATAAGAAGATTTGAGTAGCACAGGGGCCCAGAAACAAGACCCAAGCACTGAGGGTCTCTTAGCAGCTGAGATGGATGGAAGTGTTGGTGAGCTCCGTGCTGCCTCAGCCCTGGGTCACAACGACCCAGAAGACTGTCGGAGGCAGGGACGTGCCTTTTGCTCCGTTAGTGACACGCCTAACGATCCTGGTCAGTGCTGTGGACTCCAGAGCGCTACCATGATAGAAATCAAAACCCAAATGGACGAAGTCAGCCGACATTTAAGGTAGAATTTGGTAAAGGCTTGCTGCCTGCCCGCCTGCCAGCTTCTTCTCTTGGTGGTTGTCTGCGCAAAGGCTGTGTAACGGAGCCAGCCCCTGGTAGACCCAGCTGCACTGGACATGCACTACACACGTGAGCATCTCCCATCGAACCTGCTGTAATAAGGATGGTACTTAGCACTGTGGTTCATGAATGATATTTTCATTGTCTCCTAACAAGCTGCAGTTGTTACAAGCTTTTTCCCATCCCTTTAAGAAGTGACTCACAGGCAGGCAACTGTCAGTGTCTTGGGTGCTATTAATATCTCCACAAGAACATGGTGATAAGTATGCTTTTTTATTTGGGGAGGAATCAGAGGGGAGGATGGGTGTTAAAAAATAACTCCTCCTTGTGTGGCTGGGCCTTTGTGTGAGCAAGCTGACAAAAAAGAATTTGCTTAAAATCCTTCTGTCCAAAAAGAGCTGACCACACTAGAATAGCGCTGTTGGAGAAACCGTGCCGGAAAGGGCATTCCTGTGACTGTGGAGAGGAGTGTGCAAACTCCAGTTGTTAGTCAAAGGCTGGATTTTTCCATTTTGGGTTTTTGCTTTCAGTGTGCGTGGTCCAGGCTGGTGGCCTGGGACCCAGCTCAGTCCCTAGCACCTCGTCCAAGCAGGGTGCTGGAGCAGGTGTTGAACTTGCGGGAGAAGCATCCCTGTAAGGCCGCAGCATGGCATCGGGGGGGTGTGGGTTTAGGCTTCGTCTAGCTGTGGGTTTGCTGCAGCAGAGGACGCGCCATTCCAGAAAAACTGCATCCCATCCAACGAAGGACCTTGATCCATCAAAGTGCATAAGGGGATGGCTGGCTTAGGGCTCTCCCTGTCCCCACAGGGGTGCAGTGGGGCTTCGGACCACAGTTCCACCTGCCACCACCCCACATGCAGAGAGGCCCCCCCTGAAATAGCCCCCAGTGCCCTTCTGCGATGTCCGCAGGGATGGGGGACTGCAGCAGTGTACGGGAGCGGTGCCGCTCGCCCCAGCTGGGCTCTCGGCCGGTGGAGGGAGAGTTGAGAATGTCATTTAGATCCGAGCTGGCAATTTCCTATCCTTTCCTAATGGACTGAATGTGGCCCCCATAACTACAAATTTTCCTGGCTTGGGTCAGCTGAAATTGAGAAAGGCAGGGGTTTATTTTATTTTTGCACTCTGTGTAATCACATTGATGGCAGCAGTGTAACAGTCTTGAATTATGGGTGACCAGAGAAAAAGAAGGCATCTCCTTAGCTCCCTGTTGTTACTGTCTTTGGGTGCAGAGCAAAATGTGTAGGCTCCGGGCTAGACTGTGTAAATCTCGTTAGAAAGCCATTCCCAGCTAATGAAACCCTGGGAGAGAGGGATTTGGCTTCCCAGCCTTCAGCCTTATAGCAAAGCCTGGAATAAATCCATCTTCAGTTATGTGTAGGCTGCTCTCCCCTCTCCCCCATTGCGAGTATGTATTTATTGGTGGAGTCGAGATATCATCGGCATTGTTTGAGATCAGCCGCAGGTCAGCAATTTGTTGCATCTGCACCTGAATGATTCCAAGTGACAATTATCTTCTCTTAAAAAAAAAAAAGCAAAACCAAAAAACCAGTGTGCAAAGAAACCTCACCTGGTCTTTAATCCTTCTATGGAAACGGTGAAGAGACATAGAGACATGTAAATAATTACACCTCCCCCACTGCGAGCCCGCTCTGCAGCTTGCTTGGCAGTACGTATTAATTCAAGAGGCCAGAGCTGTTAAGGAAAGCTGTTGAAACGAAGTATCCGAGATAAATGCATCTCATCTTTCCCTGTTTGTGTAGGCTGAGAATGTGCCTGCCAGAGCCATAGATCCCACTTGGGGTCATGTTTGTTTGGCTGCGACTTTGTTGTTCTAAGCATGAGTTTACCAGCTCCTACTGTGTGAAATACGATTGTCTTTGTCCTCCTTTGCTTGATGGCCATTATGGTGTTTGCTGAAGTTTTGACCGCATCTGTTGTATCATTGGTCTTACTAATATAAAAGACGTGGCAGACACCTCGTAACGCAGACTCTGGCTTTCAGCTCCAGGATGTGTGCCCGGACGTGTTCCTCCTCTGCAGATTACGGGGGCGATTTGGAGACCCCAACGCCCAGAGCCTGCTGCCACCCGCATACCTGCAGAGGCCTCTGATGCCTCGAGTTCGAGGGATCCATCCTTGGACCGTGCCTTCTCTTCCTGCGCAGCATCTCGCTGCCGACACTGAAGCAGGAGTGTTGATTGCTCTGTTCTCTGCTTTTTCTTGTTTCGTCCATTTTTTCTCCCCTGCCCTGCCTAATGCGTGCAGACACAGGGAAGCTTTTCCCCCTCCATGTCTAACTGGTCTAGACCTTGCTCGGGCTTTGCTGTACACCCTCCAGGTGTCTGTCGGCTTTTGCTGCTGAGAGCAAAGCTCCAGCTGAGTCTGACGGGGACATCCCAGCGCAGACCACGGCACCCCGGGCGTTTGGGCAGCACAAAGGGAATTGCTGTAGGACTTCCCCACTGTGGGCAGGCACAGGGACTGCCAAAGGAGTTGATGGAGTGTTTCAGTCCATCAGAGTTTGGTAAATACGTGCTTGCTTGAATGAAACAAACTTTCTGTGTTTGAAAACAACCAGGGGAAATTCGTTTGTGTAACAAAAGGTGCTGTGGAAGCAAAATCAGCTCTGCCTGCCTGTCATGGAAGTGGGGAAACATATAACCCTCAGTAGAGACTATATGCAACAGTTGAGATGGAAATCCAGCAGTGCAGAAGCATCCAGGCCCTTCTGGGACAGCACGGGCTGCTGGAAATGTTTGCATTGTTTTGCATTCGCTTTATCTCCTGCGCGTCCCAAAGAATAGAGGGTATCCTGTGCATATAATGAAGTCTCTGAAGGTTTGAATACTTTTTTTTTTTCCTACTCTAACTAATTTTTTTTAATGCTTTACAGCCTCATGTTCTGTAATTGAATGCATTTTATTTAGAAAATAACATTTAGTGCCATTTTGGATTTCCAATTATTCTTCAATCGGACTTTGAGGGCCTGATGTCTTTGTCATTTCGATATGCACAAAAGGTGGAAACATCAGAGCAGCCAATAGCAAATTATTCCACTACTGATTACTAGGCTTGGGAGTAAAATATGCAGGGCCAAATTTAGTCTCAGCATAAATCTATTGAAATGAATTTAAGTATTACACCAGCAGCAAATTTGTCCCATGGCTTCCAAGGATGGTGGAAGAAATCAGAGTACCATAGCTGTCAGTGAAAACCACCATGAATGTCTCCTTATTGCAGCTACTGATGTGAACAGCTCTGGGTTTTCATACGAAATCTCTGGGGTCGATTTGTGCCGCAGCACTGACAGCGCTGACATCTTACCTCTTCAGCTCCCGGCGCGCGGCAGGGAGCGAGTCTCTCCCACGCGTTTTTTGGGCATGAAAAGCTGCCAGTGCTGGGAAGGGTGGGAAGCCGATAGCTGCCTGTGATAACTCAAGGAGCCTCCTCCCTGCCAGGTGACATGGCTCCGTCTGATCATCTCGGGGACACGCGGAGCGTGTGCAGGCGCTCTGTTTGCTACATACGGGTAGGAAGCACCAGCGTGTCTCTGTCCCGCTGCCGGCAGGTATCTCCAACAACCAGGGAGTCTTTCAAATGAAGGGAAGGAGAGAGACTCGGTGATGATGGAAAAGCCTCCAAAGGATGGAAGCTGCAGCGACGCCGACTGTGTCTGTCTGTTCGTGTTCGTGATGGACTTTAAGGTCCTTGGTGACACCTTCTGTTACAGGAGGAAAAGATGAGTGCTATACAAAAGTAAAGGTATTATAGTAATGACAAATTTTCTTGTAACTTGTTGCAAAAGGAGAAGCTGCCCGCTTCTACCCAACGGGTGTCCTTTGTACTCAGCGAGGACACGGTGGTTTGATCTGCGTCTTGGAGAGCTCTAGCGTTAATGCTGGCCTGCGATGAAACAGCTAATTAATGGCATGTGCTGCACTGCCAGAAGCGTATGTGTGTGTGTGTGTTCAGAGAGAGAAGGAAAAGGATCCGTGCAGGACTGCTCCAGGCTCAGTCTCTGCCACGAAAGCTGACCGCTTCCAGGAGCTGGAGGCCGTGCCCGGTGCTGCGTGTGGCTCTTCTGTGGGACCCAAACCCAACGCTTTGACTTTTACAGGAGATGGGGGTTGACCTGAACCTCGCTCTGTGCCATCCCCCCATCTCCTCCTCCTTGCTACACGGGGTTTCCTCCGCCGACTCACCCGACCTGTGCTGTCGTGCCCCTGTCCTTTGCTCGGTATGTCTATGGGCAGAGGTGCGTCCCTCGAGCTTTCTGCCCTTTCCCTGCGTGTGTGGCTCCCTCCCACGCTGCCTGCAGCACACCTCCTCCTTCCCAGCCGCCCGGCGAGGCAGAGCAGTCCTTTCACAGCCTGGGAATCAAGACGGAGGAGCGGTGATGTTCCTCTTCGTCTAAATTTGCTCTTCGAGTCTAAACTATTGGTTCAGGGCTCCTCTCTAGCCTCGAGAGAGCAGGTCTGGTGCCTTACTGTAAAGCAAGACACCCAAGGGTACGAGCAACTGAACGTGGGCAGGAGCAGCCCCGGAGGGCGGCTGGTGCTTTGTCTGTGTGCAGCCCTACGGGAAAAGTAAAATGCCTTGTTCGGAGTAGTAAATTGGGGATAATCCACATGTATTGTCTTGAGGCTTCAATGCAAACAATATCTTCAACTCCAGCCCAGCCTGGTCCCGTGATGGTCCGGGCAGAGGGTGTGCAGGGGCTGCAGGGCCACCTGCCGTGCTGGCTCGTCGTGGGAACAAATGTGACACCTTAGAATCACAGAATCATAGAGCAAACCGCATGTTTCCACAGCTCTTTGTTTTCCTCAGTGTTGATGTGGCCCCTGACGCTTTGCCATGTTGTCTCCTGAGATGTTCTTTTTGGTAATCACCCCTCTCGCCGGCGTGCCTGTGTGCGATAACAGGGCCGGCATGCTACAACTGCCATGGGACAGTGGTTTCCTTCTTCGGGGGAAAAGGCTTAAAGCTCATTTTCTTTCAGAATTAGAGAGTTTGGGATATACTTAGGAGGGCTCATTTCTCACACTGGTGGTCAGGTTCCTAAATTATTTTTGACAGCCGTATGTAATGATATACAAACGGGAAAGTGATGGAGTAGCAGAAAATTGACTGGCAAGGACATTGTAATGTAGTTAGAGAGCAATACTTAGTAAAAAGTCGTGGAGACTATGGCAATGTTCCTGGAGCAAACGAGTAGTAGGACCACGGTCAGGCTCTGAAAACAGTAATGATATGACTCTGTGACCTTTAAAGCTACTTAGGGCATTCAGATGCTTTGGATTTTCAAGGCTCTATAAAATTGCACAAACTCGTCATGCCTGTGGCTTTCCTCCTAGGTTTCTGCAGTATTTAAACAATTTGAAGAACCCTGAAATGGTTCACAAAACGGGGAATCAAGGGTTGCTCGTGTGCCTGCCTTGCAGCGTGCAGCAGACCTTCATGACCGGCCACGGAGAAGAGCCGAGCAGGGTCTGGGATGGCTGTACTGAATCTCCCCCGGCACTGCCCCAGAGCTCACCGTCCCCTTGGAAAGGCAATGTCCCACGGGATGTGGGCGTCCGAGGGATGAGCCCCGCAGCCCTCCCAGCCAGGCTCCCGCTCGCCCAGCCTGGGATGTGTGATGCCGTCCCGGGAAAGCAGGCAGAGAGGTAAGCGGGCTTCGTAGGAGCTAGAGGGGCTGGAAGCCATCGTTTTCTGCTCAGCCCATTCTCTGGGCAAAGCTGCTGTTGAATAATAACGTCAGTCACACGCGAGGTGCAGGGCAGAGCTGAGGTTGGGCTATTTAAATGATACTTGCGTGTGCCAAGAAAACAAACAGAAAGGGCCAGTCAAAGCTTTTCAGTGTCATTGACACCCTCGGACGTGCCAGAGCCGGGAACAAAGCCCGCATTGTCGTGGAGCACAGCCTGCGAGTCTGTTCGGAGCGGGCAGATGCGGGGTTGCCCACCCTGCTGTGCCGCGGCCAGTTGGCCACGTGGGGTCCCTTTCAAGGTGGGTGGCGAGACATGTCCTCCCGTGCAGCCCTGGGCTTTCTCCTGAGCAAGGAGGGTAAACAAAATGTGGCCTCTGTGTCCCTGTGCGTGCCAGGGGTGGCAAGTGGCCAGGCACTTGAGGGGGGGGGATGCTGTAAGGGCAGGAGTGGGGAGAAGCCATATGGCAGAGGGAACTCCAGCCCTGCCTCCGTGGCGGGCAGGAGGGGGTTGGCATCGGGATGCTGGCCCTGACACCGGGTGCCCCAAGCGTTTTTGGGCAAGTTGCTGCAGACCTCGTCTGTGTGCCCCTAGAAAGCGCAGAGCAGGCTCTGGAGGAAGAGCGGCAGCGGTTCGTTGAGGCAGCTCGGGAACGGACACACGGTGCTGCTCAGGCTGGGCTGCAGCCCTCGCGCTGTGCCCCATTTCGCTGCTCTCACCAGCGCTAGTCCCTCATCTATAAACTGAGGATAATGTTTCAACTGCTTCTGGGAGCAGCTGTGGTCTATTATTTTGTGTGTGCATGTGTTGCCCATTCCAGCAGGACTGCAACTTCTCTTAAAGCTCCTGGGCACGCCAGAACCGCAGGGAACGCGCTGCCGTTCAGGGGGCACTGGGTGTTGGCGACCATCAGGTGCAGCCTCAGGTCCCTGTGGGTTTGGCCGATTTGCTCCATCGCGGTACACGCAGCAACGGAGCAAGGCAAGGGTTAAGCACGGGGCCCCACTGGAGAGAGGGCAATAACCAGTGTGGCAGGGGAGCGGGAGGGAGCCGTGGGGTCCCTCGCTCTGCAGCGAGCGCTGGGCTCCAGCTGCCTCCCATACATATGCTGCTCATTTTTCATACTGAACACAGCTGCCGCCAGCATCTCTTTCCTACCCCTGTTCCTGCCAGTTTTATGAGAAAAGAATAAAGAGGGGAAACATATAACTGCAGAGGTTCATTTGCCAATTGTCAGGCTGCCTGTGCATCAGAAATAGAGTCATCGGTCTGCTTCCTCCACCGCGCTGGGGCTGTGCAGGCATCTTTTCATTAGCGGCATTATTTATTCATGGCCCTCCCAAGCTGCTCTCCTTTTTGGAAGAAGGGACCTGCTGATGCTCCTGTTTTTTCCAGGGTGGCTTTGGCCTTGATTAGCTCACTCCATGTGCGGGTGGGATGGGAGAAGCTGCCTTTCCCAGAGACCTCAGCCTCTACCCAGGGGTGAAGCCCTTCCCTTCGCCAGCAGGCTGCGATCGATCAGATCAGCAAGGGCAGGCGCGGGCGGTGGGGTCTGGCTGATGCCGCCGGCTGCCCCTCTTTCTTTAGCTTGGTAATTAGAAGCTCTCACAGAGAGGGAGGAGAGGTCACGCATGGAGTGGGCCTATTAACCCTGTCCCTTGCCAGCTACCCTGCAGAGAAATGCCCTTGGAGCAGCTGCTCTGGTACAGGCTTCCAGCAGGAAGGCAGCTGAGGGGAGGGAAGATCCCCTTCCACCTCCGCTGCCCCCCACACCGGTGGGGATTCGCCTCCCATGGGAGGTTTGCAGCTGAAAAACACAACGCTAGGGACTAAATTTTGTCTAGAAGTGTTGGTAGACTCATCTCTTTCATACGGCAGGAAGAACCACCGTGGTGGTTCCTTGTGCCCCATACTCTGCCAGAGGCAGGAGAATGAAAGCAGGTCATATACCCACCAGTCCTTCTCCTGGTGCGTCCCCACAGATTTTTGGCATTCTCAAGTTGGCCTTAATGAACTGAACTTCTGCAAGTCTGTTCAATGCCATCTACTTTCAGCCTCCTTGGGCAACAGGTTGCACATTTCGATAGCTGGGAGGACCTTCCCCCTCGTTTCCAGCCTCCCTAGAAACTGAGGGCTACCAATTTTCACGCAAGCCAGTTTATTTTGTGGTTTCAGTCAAAGTCCTTTCAACCTTGTAGCTTTTCCTAGAGTCAGTCTGTAGGTAGACTCAGCAGCAGTCTGCAGGATCCCCCTCGCAGTCTGTTGGGTCTATTGCTGTACTGACGCCAGTGATATTTATGGAAATATATGCAGAAGTTCCTCAGGCTCTGATGGAGCAGAAATAGTTTCATGGCATTATTTGCCCAAAATGCCACAGTTTTGAGTGCTGTATCCAGACAGTGAGAAGCTGATGTCAAAAGTAACTGTTTACAGCAGGAGCTGATATGGCTTCTAGGGACAAGTGACTTAGCATTGCAGCACTGGGAGCGTTAATGCAGCAATTTCGAAGTTTATGTATAAGCTCTGAGCTTATATCACCTCTGCCTTTCATCAAAGCAATGCCATAGCCCCAGAGCTGCTCTTGGATTCCAGTTCTCCCATGCAGCAAAACAGCAGCCCAAGGAAAAGTGGGTAAAGATGAAAGCTAAACTCTTTGCCCAACCTTCTCTGGCTACAAAAACCATTCCAGCTTTTATTTCAGATAATGGGAGGCCCTTGGTTAGTTTTCCCAGTTTCCCAGGGGCACTTCCAAGCTGCAGGCAGCGGTGTTTGCTCTGCGGTGTGCAAAGGGAGGGGAAGTGGGTGTTTAAAGTGCTGACTTGGTGGTGGCGCTGAAAATGAAGGCATGTCCCAAAGGATGGGAATGTTGTGGGGAAGGTTTGATGGGTGAAAACCACCATGTTGTGACTTGTGACCCACCGAAACCCCTAATTGTGTGTTTAAAGTAAACCCCAGACTGGCGCTGTTCCTTTTGCCTCTGTCTTGGCAAGCTGCCTTTGGCTTCGAGGGCTCCTATCACTCATCTTGTGGTTAGCTGGTCAGGAGTCGTCCTAGTAGTTAGGAAAGGAATGTTAAAGGCCTGTTGTGTAAACCAACCGCTGTCTGAACAGACTTTGTTTTCGATGTAAATCTGCTGCAGGGAATGATTTAACCTTCATTTATTCTTTTTTTTATTATTTCATTAAATAAGATTTATACAGGTATAGTATTGGAAAGGTCATCCATCCCCCGAGCTGTGGGAAGAGCTCTGCGCATTCCTCCCTCTTCACTTCCCTGCTTTACCCCTTGTTTCGGGGTGGGAAAGCACAAAGGCTGGGTTTTGTTGCCTTCTTGGAAAGTTAATTTATATCTGCATGGTACACACAACCCCCTCAGCCCTCCTGCCCGCCATTCCCACACTTAATGAATCCTCCCTGCTCAGCAGTATTTCAGCCGGAGCAACCAGGAGCCCTGTTCAATGGCTGTGTAGCCTTTCCCCAAGGGATTGCATCCCAGCTGAGGGGAAGTGGGGGGGTTATTCCACTCCTCTCCCTGAGAAAATATTAGATGGCAACTGTGATGACTGCAGCAAGGACCTGGAGTTTGGGCTCAGGTTCTCTGGCTTGCTGTGCTGCTAGTGATTCGCTCTGTGCTCTTTCTGCAGGCTGCTCCTCTTGTACCTCTGAAATGAGATAGTTTATGTTTTTCTTGTTTACTGATACGTTATGAGGCTGAGTGAGGGTTTTTTTGCAAAGATATTTAAGGTCCCATAGCAGCAAAGCATCAGTGGTTTGACACACCAACGTCGGTGGGCTTACAGTCGTGTTCTGTTTATCCTATCAGCTAGGCTGGCCATCCAGCTCTGAGCACAGCATCTACCGAGAAGCGTCCCTAGTCACGTAGAGAAGACTTCATCCAGGCACGAAGGTTTGCAAGCTAAGGCAGCAGAGCTGGAAAGGATGTTTTGCAGCTTTGCTAACAGCAACCTGTCCTCCAGGGCTTTCCTGAACCCAGAGAACAGATGGTTGGGCTGGAGGCTGGGATGCAAGGACAAGGGACTCTTGTTGACATTACCTTTACCAGAGTGTCTTTCATCATTAGCATGTAAATGCCACCAAGCACCCAGGAGTTATCCGTCTATGATCTCTTCATTAGAAGAGGCCTCTGATCAGGTTAATCTCACTTTCCCCGTGTGGAAAGGAGGATGCCGAGCAGCTGTATCCACCAGCAAGTGAAGGCAGAGTGAATTTCTGAGACGGAAGGATGCTGCAAGCATCAGGTTTTAAGTGATTCGGCAGTGATTGTTTTGGCTCTTGCACAGAAATGCAAAGGCTGAAATAGCGGCATTGATGGTAGTAATTGAGACTAATGGGAGTAGTCCTCTGCAGCAGGTGCCCTGGAATACGCGTGCGGTGGATGCTGGCTAGCCTGGGTCTGCTGCGGAAAGGAGGGGAGCGGCGGAAGCTTCCGGCCTGGTGCAGTTTTTCAGCGTCTCGATGGTCTGCTCTCCCTCTTGGGAAGCAGAAGCCAAAGCAAGCATGGGGGAGGGTGGAAGAAATGGGTTTTAGCAGTAAATATGGCCTTGTTATTTATCAATGCAGAGTAATTGAAGCAATTTCATGTCGTTTTTAAATGCAGCGCCTAGGGATCTAATCTATCTGTCTAATATTAATGGGTAATATTTGGTTGCCTCATTCATTCATTACTGTTTTCATTAAGACTCTAATCCCATTTAGGAGTCTGTTTGTCATTTTAAACTCCTCTGTTTTATCTTAGCCTGCCACAATCCTTTTTAACAACTTAACTGAATTCATGAGTTCTAGGCTAGCAGCTTGGGGGAAGGGGCCTCCGCTGTCTAGCGTGTGGTTTTTATGGGGAGAGAGGAAAAACAGACGGCTGAAGGCAATTGCAAGCAGCAGGCACTGAGCTTTCCTGTGATACACACCACTGAGATTTAGGTCTTTCATAACAGATCTCGATGTCTGCGTTTGAGAACGTGGATCTCCCTTCTCTGACACAGGGAGTGCATTGACACCTGCTTTGAAGCCTCCCATCGTTTCCAACCCAGCATAAGAAGCTGCTTGGAGCAGGGCCGTTGTTTATAAACGCTCGAGGTGTTTCCAGACGGAGGCTATCATTCCCTCCAAGGTATCCCCACTTCCAGTCGTTATCACATCGCGGGTGCTCCTTAACACCAGCACCCGGGCAGCGCGATGCGGGCTGCGGGGATGCACGCTGAAATGTTAACCCCCTCCCCGAACATCTGTGCTGGGGCAAACTCCGAGCAGCGCAGTCTGTGATTTCAAGGTGGAGCAAGCTGCATCAGCGCGGCTGGTACCCACCAGCGTGGCACTTGTACCGGTGCTGCTGCCCGGGGAGCAACACCCTGCAGGAGACGGGGCCGGCTGGACGGCTGTTTGCTGCAGGCAGCAGGAGGGGAGGTTTGTCCTGCTGTAGCTCATGTTGCAAATATTCCCAGCTGGACATCTCCTGACCGTACCAGCTTCAGCCCTATGGACGGCGTGGCTGTTTGGTGTCCAAGTTTGCATGGTCTAGGGACAGGGTTAGCGCAAACCTTTTTCTGCCTAAAGCCCTGCAGAGCATTGCACAGAAGAAATAACGGGATTTCCATAAAGTGAACTGAAGCTCCTCTCTGAGGAGGAAACAGCAATGCCTGAAGATGCCCCTGCGTCTGCCGTCCGGCATGATGGCTGCAGACAAAAGTAGGCACCGCGTCAGAGCTCTGATCGGGGCGTTTCATGTCGCGGAGCAACCTCTTCCCACCAGCTGATGCTGGGGGCTCTGTCCCCTGTCCTAGCTCTCCTCCTGGCCGGATCCTCGCGCCCTGGGACTGGGAAGAGCCCGGGAAGCCTTGCCGGGGTCCCCGCGGTGCTGCCGGGCATCACCTGTAGTGCTGAGTGGGCAGCGGAGCCGGGCATCCCCTGTGCTGCACGGCGTCCAACTCTAATTAGAGTCCTGGGGAATAGAACCATTGTGCTGTTAATGACTCTCTGGCAATGTTCTGACTAAAACAGTAATTTTAATAAGCGCAGCCCAATTGCAAGTGTTCATTGAACACCTAATTACATCGGTTATATCTCCAAAATTATTCCAAATTCTATTTTTGCCACTTCCTTGCAAAATAGAGAGGGAAAGAAGCGCGCATTTTATACTTATTCACCTTAATTAATTTTCTGAGCTTCTGTTAAAACTTTTAAATGGCTGCAGGGAGTGCGCTATGGGTTACATGGCAGCAAGGCAAAGCACTGAACGCAGAGGCCGTGAACTGATGCGAGATAAAAGTTCACTGTGTTGGATTGATCCCCACCTGAGCCCAGAAATTTTGGAAAGCTGCTCCCCTTTCATCCTTATTAATTAGTTCCCCTGAGGCCTGGACTAATCAGTGCTGCAGAGGACACTGATCATTGGCTGGGTGGCCGTGGCAGCATCAGAGGACGGTGCCAACACTTCAAGAAGCCACTTCTGAAGCCACTTCTGATGGCAACAGTGATGTCCCCTGGCAGGGATGCTTGGATGTGCCACACGGCTGCGCCGGGCGCATCACCCCCTCATCGTGAAATCTGGAGCAAGCCTAGAGGGACCTCCCACGGGCAGCGGGGAGGTTGTGTCACCCCGGCCGGTGCCAGCAGCACACAGAGCTGCTGCAGAGGATCGCCCGCCCGGCTGGAGCTGCTCAGTGGCAGCGCGGTGCGGCATGCCTGGAAAGAGCCTGATTTCCAGAAACTCATTTGAACTTTTTTTTTGCAGTCAGGAACAAGAATGCAGCTCCCCTGAGGTGTGGTGGTTTTCCAGGGGAGGAAACATGTGGATGCATTGCAGCATAACCGGGTTTTTGTGGTGGAGACCTTTAGCATCTCATTCCTCATTATTAGTGTGTGTAAACATTTATCACATTACCCCCTTTTCTTGTCAAGTAGAGTTTCTGTGGGTCAGTTCTGTGGCAGAACAGAGCAGCTTAGTGTCGCAAATGAGACAGACTCTCTGCTAAGGATCCTGTACTCCCCAGCCGCGGAGCACGCCGGTGTGCGTGCGGGGCACCGGGCTCCCCAGCCAGCACCGTGCGGGGCAGGAGCAGCGTGGGACACGGCCGCCGCGGGGGAGCTGGACAGGAGCGAGCGTGTGGCTGCACCTCTGTGGTTGGGTTTGACCTAATTATTCAATCCGTAAATTTTGCTGGGTTTGCTGGTTCCAGAAGCCCGTGTAAATACTTCAGCCAGTGTTTTTATTTCTACACTGAAGACGAAAGAATCGCTTCCTAATCTTGCACACGCACAAGGTTTTCCCGCTGGCCCGCTCTCCGCTGGCAGTGGACGCACACAGCTGATAGAGGCAGCAGCATGGCCGTGCATCCCCTGCCCCTTGCTTTCCAGACGCGGGTGGCCCATGCAAAGCAAAAGGGAGAGCTGACGCTGCCAAGCCGCTTTGAAGCGGTGGCTGTCACACGTGCGCTGACGTGCTGGGGGCTAACTCTGAGCAACGGGGTGGGCATGTGAACAGCGAGCGCAGGATCCCAAACGCTGCGCACAGCCCCGAGGGCTGCACTGCGATGCACAGCTGGGATCCGAGGGAGGGCGAGGGACTGGGACGCCCAATCCGGGAGGGGGCACGGTCAGTGCCCGTGCCAGGCGGGTGCTACCCTGCCCCTCTACCACCTCCTGCACGAGTCCGCTCTGCAGCGAGCAAGTGGCATCGTTGCCAGCCGAGGGCAGAGGAGGAGCTGCCGGATTGAACAGACTGAGCATTAGGTGATCGGTCGCGGGCGGTCCGTGTTCGAGATGAAAACCCGTTTCTCCTCCTCCAGGTTTACATGACACTGTGCTGCTTCTGGGAATAGGGATGGGATCTCTGCCTGGTGCTTGGTTTTTCCAACAAATCTCGCTCAGATATTTCATACTGATGCAATGACTAACTCGAGTTGTGGTAAACCACAGGAAAGCATTTGTCTGCAGGAGCCTGTGTGCCAGAACATGAGTCTGCTCGGAGTCCGACTCCTGCTGGCTGCTGCTAGGTTGGATGGAGGAAGCTCTGGCTTGAGGATGATTTTACAGCTTGATCAAGTCTTACTCTGGGGCATTTGCTGTTTTTTCACTCTTTCTTGCTTCCCAGAGGAGGCTGCCCTTCCTTTCATCACCTCCCTCAGGAGCCTAGCACTGTACGATGAGGGTAGTTGGGAGTCAAGGAGACCGGTATGCTTGGAGAAGGTCTGATAACTCGCTAAGAAAGCTATCCAGATGCCTGTGCTCAAACACACCTTGTCCTCATAAGATGCTAATGAGGTTCTTCTAGCAGTAAAGCCAAACTCGTTGAAGAGGTTGCTTGGGTCAGAGTTTAAGGGACTTTCTCCGCATGTATCTGCAGTACTGTAATTAAATAATCCCTTTGTAGTCATGGAAACATTGTCTCTGTGTCCTCTCCCACTCGCTGCTCTTCTGCCAAAAGTTACAGGCGTTGATTTGGTTCTGACAGCCCTTTGGCAGCTCTGATAATCCTTTCTCTGCTGAGCGGCATAGAAGAGTGGTGTAGGGTCCTCCAGTAGCAGCAGTACCTGTCAGGAGAACTCCCCCTCATCTGCTCCTTGCCTGGGTGCATACCTTCATCTGTTACAGGGACTAATGGCCTAGTCCCTGATGGAGCAGGTATTCCTGCCTTCAGAGGCTCAGCAGCACTTCGGGGATGCTCCTCAAGGCTTTTCAGTTAAAATGCTCCCCCTTTGCCTTCTTGCCCTGTGTCCTGGCTGCTGCCCCACGCAATGCACCGGCTGCCTCCCACTCACTGCTGGGTCTCCTGTGCTCACTGCTGGCATCAGTCTTAGCATGCCTGAGACCTCCACCAGCTCTGCTCGAGTCAAGAATAAGTCACTTCCAAGTAGGACTTTTGTGGCAGATTGGACCCACAACAACAACAAGCGCTCCGCAGCCCTGCATGCTGTTTTTTTCCTTGGCAGAAGCAGTATCACAGTCGAACAGTTCTGCATGAAGACACGGGGAGGAGAAACAGCGGGAAGAAGGGTCTGTCAAACTTTTTACAAGCCTCTGAGAAAGTTTCCCCAGCTCTGTCACCCTGACACATTAACAGCTGGAACTGATGAGTCCTCCTCGCTCCTTCCCACACTTTTTCATGTCTCCTGCAGCAGCACAAAGTGTTGTTTTTTCATGAATGAAGGGAAGAATAAAATCTCATTGGAAAGTTCATCAACTTTGGGCCCCTGCTCACTGAGTGATAGATAGCTTTAATTACATTGAACTAGTTGGCATCTCTACTACGCTCCCCAAAGTCATTAAAAATAGATTTTCTGTTTGAACTCCAGCACCCTGAGGGGTCTGCAGGCAGTGTGCCGTGGTGGTGGGACGCCCCCGGGGCTGTCTCCAGCCAGGGAGGTCAGAGGCCTGTGCTGGTAGCAGGCGTAAGCTATGGAAACTTGGCTTAGTTTGTTTATTTTATGTATTTATTTATTTGGAACGGGATTCTCGCACTTATTTTATTTTCTCTGGGGGCTGGCAGAGTTTGAGGTCATGTGTTTTGGAGAGTCTGTATTGGTTTTTTTTTTGTTTTTTTGTTTTTTTTTTTTTTGCTGATGTTATGGGTCAGGCAGTCAAGGAAAGCAGTAATGAGACTTTATCATTTAATTATTGAGAAGCAGGTTCATAAATAGGGAACTGAAAAAACTCAGCAGCAGAGTTTCAGCATGGACAGAAGGAAGAGAGGTAGTCATCGGGCTGGAGGGAGGAGGGCTCTGCCCTCAGGAGGAAGGAAATTCCCCAGGAGTGTTTTTTTCTTGGCTGTGGTTCTTTATGCTGATGCTCCTCAGCTCTGATGAATTGCTTTATTGCCTTACATTCGCTGTGACCACACTGATGTGGAGCACCCATCACCTCTTCTTATCCCTGAATTGACTTGCTGTCTGCTTCAGCAGAGGTATCGAGGCCTCGCGGGTGTCTCGGGCCTCCGCAGGGGAGCAGCGATCTTGCAGGCAAGGAGGTGCAGGATTTGAGGCCGCATTTGGGAAATTCCTGCATGCCTCTGCTTGGCTTCGGGACCTCTCACCTCACGTTTCTGGGAGCTGGAGGCGTCCAAAATTGGCATCTGCTTTTGAAGCTCAAGCTTGGCTGTGAGGTCTGCTAGTGCTCCAGGATGGGGGCTGAAGTCGGGAGCTCTGCTCTCTGGGTGTGCAGGACCTCATGCTCCTGCTCTGCCGATAAGTTCATCAGCTCAGGCAACAGCTTTCTAGGGGCTTAGTCTGGGGTGGGGAATACACTCCTGAAGTGGCAATAGACCTTCTCAGATGTTTGCTCTGAGCGCCAGGAGCATTCCTCTGACCTATCTTCTCTAATGTAAACAAAGAAAAGTATTTGCATTTAAAAACTAAATACTGAAAACCAAAGCCCTTTCCAAATAAACCATTCTGCTGCACACAGAGCCGCCCCAGGGGCTGGCGAGGATGAGAGAGCAAATAGACCAAGCTGTGACAGATGGGAGTCACATTGGTTATGCATAGCTGCGAGGTGCCGGTGCCCGCTGGGATGGGGATGCCGGGATGAGGATGCCACGAGCGCCTGTGGCCATCGGAGCAGGGCTGGGCAGGCGGGACCCAGCGGCGGCCATGATCTGGGGTTTACTGGGCGGGCGCCCGATGACTGCACCCACTCCTCTGCCTCCGGGAAGCGGGGGCCCGCCGAGCCGGCACTGCACAGCTGGCAGGCAGGCTCTCTCCTTTCTCCCTCCCTGCCCTCTCCGCTGCCTGGCCCTGGGCAGCCGCCTCACAGCTGCGGGCAGCAAACCGCTCCCTGGTTCTGCTGTATGCCGTTCCCGATAGAAACATTTCGTTCCTTGCTTGAGCCACCCGTGGCTGCAAAATCTGCCGAGGCTGATCCTCTGAAGCCTCGTTCCCCCTTTGCTGCGGAGCGGAGCTGCCGGCGTGGACAGCGGGAGGGCGTGCGGGCAGCGGCTCGCCGGCCGCCTCCGTCGAGGCTGAGCAGGATCCGCTCCCATCGTCAGGAAGGTCGGCGTGCTGCGGTGATGCTTGACGGCCGGGGATGCGGGTGGCTGTGCTTGTGACAGCGATGGCCTCTGCCGCTGCCGTACCAGAGACGATAAGCAATCCCTCTGCCGTCTTCTCTTTTACCTTCCCTTCTGGTTTTCCTTTCAGTGCTTTTCTGTCTCATATTCTTACTATTTCCTTCCTATTCAGCTGCTTCTTTGCCTCCACCCTCTCTTTTTTCTTTTGCTTGATGGCAGTCCGTGGCTGAGGAGGGCATGGGGGGAAGTTCTTGGACTTGGGAGTCCGCTGTTCCCCGCCCCGATCCGTGTTGTTTTTCCTTCCACCTGCAGGCACTGGTGTTCCTTGTCTTCTCTTCTGTCCCCAGCACAGCAGTTCACATGCACAAATGCTTTGGTCTCATAATGATAATTGGGCTGGCAGAGAACAGCTTAGAAATATGTAAAGCCAAGAGAGTGTTTCCAGCCTGCTGTCGGGAAGAGTAAGGGCATCTGAGCTTTACTTCTGTACTGCCTCTGAAGGAAATATGGCGTTCAGTCTTCTGTGTTTGTGATAGGTATGGGATAACATACGGATATGTCCTACTTTTGATGGGATTTCTCCTGTTTTTCCATTAATTTTAAGCATACACTTTAGAGGATTGGAGTATATTCAGTATTTGGATCGTGGATGGTAAGGGTGGTCGATTATGTATTAGTGCTGTGAGAGCTGGGCAAACACTGCAAAACCCCCCAACCTTTTTCATGCATGCAAATATTTCATAGAATCACGGAATGGTTTGGGTTGGGCAGGACCTTAAAGATCATCTGGTTCCAACCCCCCTGCCATGGGCAGGGTCGCCTTCCACTAGACCCGGTTGCTCAAAGCCCCATCCAGCCTGGCCTCGAACACTTCCAGGGATGGGGCATCCACGGCTTCTCTGGGCAACCTGTTCCATTTAAATGCCTTCTGTTCATAATCTTTTCTAACTTCGTCATTTAAATGTTTACTTGAGCATTGGAGCAATGCAGGGTTTCTGGCATTAATTCTTATGAGGGGTGAATTTCAAAGTCACGGGCGTAAGTATTGGAGGAAAAGCAGGTATTTTCTTCTCCTCCAAAGTCTTAGACCTTCCTCCAGCCAGGGACCACGGGGCATATCTCCAAGCAGTCGGGGCTACAGAAGTGCTGACCCAGAGGCACCCTCGGGATTCTGCTGCCCTAATACTGTGCTCAGTCGGGCCCAAGGTACCCCAGCTCAGCCAGTGCCAGCCCACCCGCGCGCCTCTGCCAGGTCTGCGTTGGTCACCGTACACTGAATGCTGCAGAGAGGAGAAAGGGTGAAGCTCTCTGCCCTGCATTTTGCAGGCATTGCAAAGAAAGGATCAAATGGTCCTATTTGGGCTAGAAACCTGTGGCTCTAGGCATTGTTCAAAATTTCTGTGTAATTTTTAAAGAATTATCATGTGGAGAAGCCACAGCTTCTGAGCAGAAAAAGAACCCAAATGCCTAACATAAAATTATCTGTAACGAACTGTTATTCATATAATTCAAATCCTCTGTTATTTATAGAGTGCTGTGAGAGCATCCAGCTCCTCACAAACATGAAACAAGCCCTGAGCTGCATATAAATCACGGGGACAGATCCTGTCAAGCCTCACATTGAGAGTAAGAGGCAGGGGATCAGCAACGGCCGATGATTTTGGGGCTGTCCTGACCTCTGGGGTGGGTGAGAGCTATCCCACCAACACAGCTTAACGTGCTGGGCAGCTTTTAGGCGAAACCCAGTGACCTCCCTCACCGTATCCTGCGGCGGCTGGTGACTCCCGTGGGGGCTGCTGAGAGCCACCGCGGCTCCATGGGCTGCTCGATTGGTTTGAAAAACATGCCTTTGCTCCTAGGCTCCCATCCAGGAGCAGTGCAATGTCTGCATCTCTGGTCCGCACTGGGAAATCACTGGTCATCACCAGTGATGGGGTGGGTGTGGGCACGGCTGCAGTGCCGGGCAGGGTGCAGGAGCGCGGCACGCGCCGTCCGAGCCCTGGATCGGCCGCTCCGGTCCTGAGAGGGAAGAGGCAAAGCAGGTAAAATCATATCATGTGCGGCCAGCCAAGTCGCAGACAAGACCCTGCGAGGGCACCCTGGGTGCTGTTCGCAGCCAAGAATCAAACCCAAGCCCTTCCTTTACACCTCTGTGCTATTCCATCACCCTGCATTTCTCTTGCCCGTTTCTGAAGATCTTTACAGCCATCGCAGGCTAAATGCGTGCCGGGCATACCTGGCTCTGCCTCTTGCACCCCTCGGTTCCAGCTCCAGGGCTGCTTTGCTCTTAGCATTCCCCAAGCTGAGCCCTGTGCCTGTCCCACGGACTTCATCTCGGCGAAAAAAATACCCAGCCCCGCGGATCCATGCGCAATTTTTGTTTTAGGAAAAGCTGTTAAGTAGGGCTGAGGAAACAAGAAGAATAGCAGCCCTATTGGTGTCGTGTTTAGAGAGGAACTGGGTTCTCACTGTGTCAACAGCACTTGGCGTGAAAGTGGCCGTTGTTTGGTGAGACACTGCTCCTTTCACCCCGCGCGCCCCAGCTGCTGGGAGCCGGGCGCTGTTTTGACGGACAGAGCGAGTGCAATGCCGACAGTTGTTTTAATTTTCAGCCAGTTGCAGGCATCGCTCCCAGGGCCCGAGGGGAGCGGCCGGCGCTGCAGGGTGGCTGTGCCAGGGACAGCAATAATTATTTACAGTATTTGATAACAGAAATGTAAATACATCGAAGAGGAACGGGCACTGGCAGGAGCAATGCAGGAGCACCGCGCTGCGGCATTGGGACAGGAGATGGAAATGTTCCGTGCCCGCCGGCAGTGGCAAGGCATGGGTCAGAAAGGTTAAAGTGGAATTTCTTCACTGGAGTCAAGCAACAACCCATGGTTAAAGCTTGGTGTCATTTTGGAGCCTTTGGGGTTTTCACTGCTGATAAACAGGTCAGGACCGTGCTACAACTCAGCGTCGCACAGGGACCTTTTGCGCGTGATAAGTGCAAGAGGGGTTTTGCAGCAGCGATCTGGGTTGGTGTTCCCTTGTGCGCTTCCCGCTCTCTTCTGCTCTGGCATCTCTTGCCTGGGAGAGGCAGGCAGCCCCCGGCGGGGTCGTGCCTGGGGCGACCAAGTCCACACTAGTGCTGGAAGGGCTCAGGGTGGCCAAGGAGGATGAAGTAGTGCAAAACCCATGTAGGCTAAATAAGCCGCCAACCTGCAAAATCCCAATGAATTTTATTCCCTGCCCGCTTTCCTCCCCGAAGCAGCTCCCCCGCAGCAAGTGTAAGATAGCAAAGTGTAAATCAGGGAGGAGAGGATGCAGCTTTCACCGTGGGAGCACCTCTGGGCTGGGAGGTTGGGAGGGTTTCTGGCGAGCTGGCGCCGGCGGTGGGAATCCGGCCGGGCTCCGGGCTGGGGCTCTGCTGCACCCGTGATTCGTGGCGTGGCTGCGCCCGAGGGATGGAGTGACTTCATGACTTGGTCCCCAGTATTTCCTGTTCTTGGCTGATTTCTACATGGATGTTGGAACAAATTCATTTAGGTTTGTGAATTGCTGTTGTGTTACTTGACTCGCTGGTGAAGCAGGACCTGGAGCTGCTCTCGTTTTGCTTGCCCGCTGTGCGGAGAGGAGCACTGAACCCCCTGTGTGTTTGCTTCCTTTGCAGGTGTCCCGGGTGCCCGTGGAGTCCTGTGAGCAGTACACGACCTGCGGGGAGTGCCTGAGCTCGGGAGACCCCCACTGCGGCTGGTGCACGCTCCACCACATGTAAGTCCAGCCTTGGCCATTTTGCTTGAGCTGCTGGCGGTGATGATGAAAGCACCTTTCAAAGCCACCAGGCGCCTCGCATGCATGCAATCTTTGCAAAAATGAATTAGGTTGAAGTTCCTTAAATTTGTTCTTCCCCTCCCTGGACATTCCCTGCATTGCAGCATGAATGCCACTGAAAATCCCTGAGCTCCTGTGAAGAGGTAAAGGAAAACAAATACCTGCTTTAGGAGCGGTGGGTCGCACACCACATGGAGAGGGTGTCATGGGCACAACGGGAAAGCAGAATTTAAACCGCTGGGAGTGCAGGCCTCGTGTTTTGCACGCTCCTGCTTGCCCAAGCTGCACGTCCCTCCCAATTAATGGGAAATTTTTAAAGGCAATAGTAGACTTGATTATATGAGTGGGACTTTCAGAGAGGCTACAGCGCTGGAACAGAGCAGAGCACCGAGCCCTATTAAACGTATCAGGAAGAAGTATTTAAATTTGGCACTGGAAGGTCGGAGGGTCTGTGCCCCAGCCATCCCCGATGGGGCAGAGCCGGCAGCGCAGGGCTGGGAGCTGGCAGCTCCTCACGCACATCAGCAGGCACAAAGGGCTAAGGGTTTTTTGGTTTTTTTTTTTTCAGGGGAGCTCCAGGAAACACTCTCTGCATTCAGGAGGTGTCTGTGTCCTTCCTTTCTCTCCCCTGCCATAATAACGATCACTTCCTAAGGCGGAAGAGGGACCACCAGGCAGAGGCAGATCGGGGGAGGAGGGGAAAGCCTCGAGGAGGCTGGAGGAGAGGAATAGCAATCCCTCCGGCCATGTGCCAGCTTGCAGAGCAGCCCCGTTAAATGCATGGAAATCGGGGCAGAGGCAGAGTTCAGGGACCCGCGCAGCAGCTCTTGGCCACTTGCCTGAGGAGCAGGTGCTGGAGGGGGAGCAGGGAATGGCAGGCTTCTCCGCAAATCCGGCCTGGATTCGGGACCGGCGGGCTTTGGGGTGCAAACTGGCTCCCCAGGGCTTGCTGGGTTCGCAAAGAGTCGTTGCCACACTTGGGGAGATGCAGGAGAACCGTTGCAGCCGCTGGGCCTGAGCATCCCGCAGGCCGCACACAGGCAGGGGCTGGGGGCAGCGGCAGAGCGGCCCCCACCAGCAGCACGGCAACGCAGGGCACAGGCATCCTGGGCATCTTTTTTTCCCACCTTTTTTTCCGTTCAGGCGAGCCTGTCCAGCCCTACAGCTAAGCCACCGTCTGTGCAGTTGTGTCCGAAAGTCTTTACTGTCACAGCGGCTTTGTCAGAAGGAAGTGATTTCCGTCCCTTTGGCTCTTCCCACGGGACAGCCATCCCCGTGTGCCTTTCCAGCAGTTGGGACAAAAGCCACCGCAGCCTTTCGATAGCGAGGGGACAAGGAAGCGAGGAGGAGGGACGTGCTCTACTCAGCATGTGGTGCGAGCTGCGGGTCTGTAGGTGCTCCCGGGAGCCAACTGTAGGGGTACGAGAGCATCCGCTCACCTGGGGACGGTGGCCTTGTAGTGCCTGGTGCTGCCGAGCTGTGCAGCAGGAGGGGACGGCTGCATCGAGTATCTGTAGGGGTGTGTGTTTGGTGTTGCCCCTCAGACTCCTGCAGCAGCTCCTCTGCGAGGATCACCGAGTGCTTTCCTAATGCCCTGAATCATCATAAACCACCTGGGAAGCAGGTAAAGGTTGTTATCTTCGTTTTGCAGGGGGAAAACCCTCAATGTCGAGGGGAGAGAAAAGTGTCATTTCCTCTGCCCTTTTGGCTGTGACATTTTGGCATTAACCGATTCCCAACAAGAGATTCTTCCCTCATGGTATTTCTCAACCCTCCCTTCGAGCATCTGCACTTTCCTGGCCTGCTTGGAGCAATGATCATTTTTTTAGCTTTTGTCTTGGGCTGTAAATAATTGAGTTTATCTTGCTGTTCCTGAAGCCTGTCATATTTGTTTGGAGGCCCCAAGCGCTGGAGTGTTTGTATTTAATTTGTCATCTCTCTCCTCTAATTCTTACATGTCCCTCCGCCAGATGGACCAGCTGCTCCTTTGCTCAGTGGAAGGGTTGCGGGTCAGGGTGTGATGCTCACGCTGTGGTTTCTGAGGGCTGGTAAAAAGGGTGAGGGGCAGAAGAAGAGACGTTTTCACCCTTGAAAGAGCAAGAGGGTGGCTGGCCACCTGAGCAAATGTGGGTTACGGTAAACGCCAGCACTGAGTCTCGGTTGGGAATTGAAATCTAGTTGTTTCTCCCCACTGCTTCTTGTGGGGTTTTACTCCTCAGGTTTGGGGTCTGTGTTCTGGGGGTACCGAGACCCCCAGGCGGCTGCGGGAGTCTCTGTGCAAGAGCTGTGCCCTGCGGAGGAGCAGGGCAGGCCGGCCCGTCAGGCAGCTCCTCTCACTTGGCATCCACCTTTGCAGTTGCCAGAGGCTTAGCGGAGAGCATGGACATGCTGAGCTATCAGGGAGCCAGAAAAAACCCCCAGAATTTTAAATGGTGTGTTGGATGTCTGAACAGGTACGGACGTGAGATAGACGGGTGGACCCCTGCCCCATTCCAGGTGGCATCAGGCAGTGTGTCCTGCCTTCCACGCTGCCAGCCAGAGAGGGATAAAAAAGAAAAAGTAAAAGGATCTGGGTTGTCCTGGGATAAGTTTTCATTATCCAAAATTACATAAAGCTTTCCTTGTGTGCTCGTTATGTATTACTGTCTCTTAGAGGCCTGAGTCAGGGCTTAAGGCTCTGTTGCACAGGGGGGTGCTTGCATGCGTGTGTGCATACTGAGAATTTAAGGATAGTGATAGTAGCGATGCTCATGAATGAGCTATCTGTGAGGATTAAATCGTGAGCTCTGGAGGCAGGCGTGGGTCATGCTGGCAGTGCAGGCTGACCAGGGTAGCTCTAGCGACGAACCTGAGCCTGCCGGCCGCAGGCTGGGCGCAGGCACCGAAGCAGACCAGTAACTCCCGCCCTGAGAGAGGTGCTTGATGAGGTGGTGGCCGTGGGCAGCGCACGCCTTGCACCAGGCTTTGAGTAATCCTGGACGTAGGACCTTTGAGAAGGTGCTAAAAACCAGCAGGAAGGGAAAGTGCTGGTCCTTCTGCAGAACTCCTCTGCTCACCCGGGGGACGCTGGAGCAGCAGCGCGATGGCTGAGCAGCCCGGCCCTGCCCAGCACCTCCGCTGTGTCCTCCCAGCCAGGGGTTTGCTCGCCATGCAAGTTCATCCTCTGCGTGTGAGAGCAGGATCCCTTGCTGCTCCTCTTCTACGAAAAGCGCTCTTTGGGAGCAAGCAAGAGCCTCAAGGAGATTGTTAGAGAGTCTCTTCAGCCCAGTGGGATTTGAAACCTGCAAGACTTCCATATGCTGCTCTCTGCAAGTGTGTTATTGTCTACAGACCTATTTATCTCTGTTAGGGCTGTTGCCATAAATAGTATGATAAAAAAGAGCCATTCCAGTGAGTCAATGAGATAAAGGCTCCAGTCAAGAGCTCCCTTTAAAGCTATCTTACAGATTCACTTAAACCTCAATAATTCTTCTTTTGGCAGCATTCATATTTAGCTCCATTATACTCAAAAAAAAAAAAAAAGGTAAAAAAAGCAAGAGGGTGAGGAGAACAGCACCAGTGTTTGCTGGGGATCACACGGGTGGTTTGGAAAGGGAAAGTGTAAACTCTGCTTTTCTTAATCAAAAGCAAACAGCCTCAAGGGGAGGATGGTGGTCCACTGTTTCAGAGCGGGAAGCCCTGGTTTTGCCAGGCACTTGTCAGCTGGTCAGAGCTAGATGTACATGGCAAAATTCAGCCTCTGCGTGGGCAGGAGGTGTTTCTGCTGATGCATGTGCGTGTCTGGGACTGCCCGAGCTGCTCCACAGGGAACTGGGAAAACAAGCAGTCTGACAGCAGCACCTTGTTAATTCAAGTAACATAAACACTCAAGTAACTGTCAGAAAGGAACTTGCTGGTGGCATGTGGGGCTGGTGACAGCATCTCGGTCCTCTGACCTTTGCGCCAGCATTTGAAATAGGGTCCAAGGTCAGCAAGGAGTGCAAAGTGATAAAGTTTGCTGATAGCTTATTAAGACCGTTAATACCAAAAGGCTGATATGTCATCTGTGCCCAGGGAGGGGGTTTGGAAGTAAAGGATTTTCCCCAAAAGACATAAAATAGAAAATCGATGAGCGATGCCAGTGCTGTGCTGCTGTCTCTGATACCTGGTCTGAAACACTGATAATTCTTCCGTGCTTTCCCAGTGGGCGCTCCTCTACCTGCTGGAGGTAACTTAATTTCACTCCACTCCAAGGATACGTGCAATAGAAAAACGGGGATAACGAGCCATCCTGGAGCACACAGCGTGCTAGGAGGCTTGCATTCCTGATGGTGGGAATGGGGGAGAGCTGGGAGCCCAAGGCGTGCAAACTGGCCAAAGCTCAGCCGGCAGCCGCCGGAGAGGAGAGTCTCGTTCCTGGCTCTGCCGCACTCCTCAGCTCCAGGAGGAGACGATTAATGAACTATATGTTTTTGTTTTAATTAGAATGGAGGCGTCATCTTGTTACTGCCTGTTACTGCTCTGTGGTTTAGTTTCTGTGCAGATTATGAATTTATGGCTTGCAGGGGCCCCGGCTGAGCAGCACCAGAGCGCCTGGCTCCCCCCGCACCCACGGCACCCGCTGTCGCCGCTGGCAGGCGGGACTCAGCAGCACTGGATTATGTCCCAGTGCAGGTGGGACTGGGAATTGCTCCTGAGATTCTTGTGCTTTGTCTTTCCTCTGACCACAGAGTATTTTTCAGTGCCCTTTGGTCCTAACCTGGAGTTTGTGCCCGCTACCTGGTCCCGGTGCAGAGCATTGCCCCCGGTCCTGCTGATAACTCCCCCTTCCCCTGGTCGTGGCTCTGCCCTACTGGTTAGCTCACCCCTGGTCTGCTGGAGCACCTTGTGCTGTTTGACATCTTCCCCAGGTTCTTTCTGTGCTCTGATGTGTGCTCATGTGTGGCAGGTGCTCCCCGAGGGACAGCTGCGAGCGAGCGGACGAGCCGTACCGATTTGCAGGCGGCATCAGCCAGTGCATGAGCGTCACCGTGCAGCCCAGCAGCATCTCCGTCTCGGAGCACAGCCTCCCGGTAGGTGCTGCCGGCAAGCGGGGAGGGGTAGACCTGTTGGTGAGAGCCGCTTTCCAGGTTCGCAGTGGACAGTCCGTTCTCCAGCCTTTCTCCCTTCCCATCGGCACAAATGTTTTCTCATGAAGTCAGGCTCACAGAGGGACTGGGGAGGAAAGGGGTCATCCGAGCCGGGGAAGAAGGGGGTGGGGATGGTAGAAACAAATTCCCCTTCCCCTTGGGCCTCAGCTCACATTTCTCTTGGTCCGGTTTCATTAGCTGTTGAAAGGAAAGGCTTTGTTTCCCAAAAACCTCATCTGTGAGCTGTGCTCAGGCCTGGCTCTCTGAAGCATCCCAGCTGTTGCTCTCCGAGCCCCCCAGCACCCCGTGGCAGCTGGCCTTGCTGCAGCCCCTTCCTGCTCCCCCCCTGGGGCCAGCTGCCCCCACCTGCACTCCGTGTCGAAGTGGCATGGGGCTGTTGGGAGGCCACTCACCCCCAGGCACTGGTCCCCATTCATGATGGGGTCAGTGGGGACTTGCTCGTTCCTGATGGCCACGCGTGCCCGGGGCAGGGCTGTCTCTCCCGTGCATGCAGTGGAGCAGTCGTGGCACAGGGAGGTTGTTGGAGCTGCTGTGCCTGCAGAGGGTTGTCGGGGCAGTCACTGCTGCTCTCTTGCATGAGAAGCAATGCGCTGCTACTGCTGTCACAGGTTCCTGATGAGGGCACCGAGGGTGGCAAGGCTTCTGTAGAGCAACCAGGGGGACAAAAAGCTACCCTTGCCATCTCTCCTGAACTGCAGTACCCAAAGGTGGTTTTGTATCAGTAAAGAACCTGCATCCTTGGCTTTCTTCTTCCTCCTCCGCTTCCCATGAAAGGGCAGCTGGCCACCTCCTGTGGGCAGACGGGTGATTGAAGGGGGTCAGTATTGAATGGGAAAACGGCAGGTACTGAAAATACAAAGGAAACTCAGGCAGCTCTGCCTGCTAACAGGTTGCTGGCTGTGTTTTGTTTGCCCTCTTCCCCTCCTCTCCCCGGCTGCAGCTCAGCCTGATGGTGAGTGATGCTCCGGACCTGATGGCTGGGGTCACCTGCCTCTTTGGAAACCTGACGGAGGTGGAAGGGCAGGTTTCAGGCAGCCGGGTTGTCTGTGTTTCACCAGCAGCAAAAGATGTTCCTGCCATACCTGTGGATCAGGGTAAGTAACTGACTTCTGGACTGCAGTATGACATCTGTGCCCACCAGAAAGTGTGGTGTAGGTTTGGAAGTATCTGCCGGCTGGAGCAGACCCTTTGGGAATGCTGCTGGAGAAGTCCACGCTCCTGTGAAAGACCACTGAACCCAGGGAGCTAAATAGGCTTTATCCTTAAGGAAATGCGTCCCACACAGGGAAAGATAGGCTCGGAGGAGGCAGCACCACGTCCTTGCCCTGTCCTTACACCCTCCCTGGACTGCCAGACAGCTCCCCGAGACAGGACAGGAGCCGTCTGTCCCCCCCGGGGTGTCTCATGAGTGGGGCAGGGGCTCGCAGCCTTGCCATGCCGGGTGGATCTGGAAAGCTGGAGCCCTCCCCTCAGCCTGGCTCAGCACCCACGAGTACGTGGATGCAGTTTCTATTCTTTGGTCCTGATCTTTGGGTTGTTTCTTCATTAATGTCACTGCTGTCATATTTTCTCTTCCCATAACCAAAATGCTACTTGCTTAAAACTCATTTTCTCCTTGGCATCCTTCCAGGTGTCAACTGTGCTTCCCCGCTGATATCTTTGTATTTCTAAGGCATTATGTGGAGCCTGAGATTTGGTGAACACTGCGGGCCGAGAGCCGCCGTGGTAGCAGGGCTAGCATAGACATACCCACAGCAGCTCCAGAAGGGCAATCTGCTCTTAATTAACCCAGTGCTGAGGCTCCTAAAGAACTTCACTAGTGCCCTCGTTTCCAGCATTGTCCCCTGCTCTAGTCTTGGGCTGCTTCTCAGAGTAGACTGAATTAGTGTTTTTATACTGGAGACAGAATCTTTGAGGGAACAGGATGGGATTCCAAAATCATTTCACTGTGACCCAAGGCAGCATTTAGACCCTGTGTCTCCAATGCATTTTGCCATTCAGCCCGATTTGGTTTGGAGGCATTGCTGGAGATGGCCAGGGGGATGCTCAGCCCCCGGCTTGGGGAACTGCTGCAGGCTCACCACGGGTGGGGGGCCCGACGCCTGGGGGAGTAGGGAGACGAAAGCAACCTGACTTCTACCCCAGAAGCAGATGGCTCAGCATGCTGGCAGGCGGGGAGCGGGTGCCCCCGCGTCTGCTGTTGCTTCCTTCGTTACTGCTGCCGGGACTGACGGGCTCTGGTTTGCATCCCCAGACTGGTTCGGCGTGGTGCTGCAGCTGAAGTCGCGGGAGACGGGGAGGACGTTTGTCAGCACGGAGTTCAAGTTCTACAACTGTAGTGCCCACCAGCTGTGAGTGCTCCCTCCCGGTCCCTGAGCAGATCCAAACACCGCCTGAAAAGAGAAAGGGCTGGGAAAAGGCTGCTGGGCTCCGCCACCAGCCGGGGGGTTATCAGGCTGCTTGGTTCAGCCAGCAGACACGTGCGGTAGAAGGGGAGCCCACCGGTCCCTGTCTTCTCTAAACTTCTCTGGGTGCATGTGGAGCTTTCTCTGCCTTGTGAGACACAGGCGGAGCGAGCCTGAAAAAAAACCTCAACCTGCTGGTGCCCCCAAGCTGCGCGATCCCGCAACTGTGAACTCGGATGCGGCTCCACAGGCAGCTGGCGAAGGCAGAGCAGGGGGTCAGGGCAGGTGGGCTCTGGGCAGCGGGGCTGCGGGCAGCGGGGAGAGGGACTGCAGGCAGCCAGGAGAGGGGCTGCAGGCAGCCGGAGGAGGCAGAGCCCTTCCACGCTGCACCGGCCAGGAGAGCAGGGTGCTGGCTTCTGCGAGGGTGCTCCACGGGGCGAGAGAGGAGGGCACGACTGCCGGAGGGACTGGCCGGGAAGTGTCCAGCCCTGGGGTCTGAGGACAACGGTTGTGTTTTAGATGGGGCGAGCGAGAGCGTGGGCAGCAGGAAGGAGCTCCCTGCAGCCTGCCTGCCCTCGGAGTCGGGCAGAGCAGCCCCGAGAGCCCGATACAGCAGCCCAGGCGTGTGGCAGGCACAGTGGGCTGTTCAGCAGAGGGCTGGGGGGTTCGGTGCTGCTGAGCATCGTGGAAACATAACCCCCACGGGCACATCTGCTCCTGGAAGGTGGCACGCAGCTGGCTGGCCTTAAAAACGCGTTTACAAACCTGAAGCGTTTATAGATTTGTCTCTGGAAACAAAGCAAGCCCCAAAGCACCAAAACGAAACGTGGGCAGGACCTGTCAGAAGTTGGGTAGTGAACGGCAGGCCTGACCCGTGGGGCTGGGCGGCATCTGCTGTGGCAGGGCTCAGCTGCCACCTTTGCTCCGGGAGCACGATCCGTTGCTCGAGCTGGCTGGTGGGAGTCAAGAAGTGCCAGCACAGGGTCACTGCCAATCTTTCTGCACTGGATTTGAAGCCTCGAGCTACAGGACCTTCCCTGCTGCACTTGGAAGAGGGTTGCATGCGCTGATGGGCTTGACTGGCTTGCAGTTTTTCTAGGCGTGCTTTCTTTTTTTTTTTTTTTTTTTNGTTTTGTTTTGAGCCGTAGCACAGAGCAGAGGTACCCGGATAAGAGGAGCCCTGTGAGTCCTTCAGTCCCCCCCATGCTGCCTCTCATGGTGGTCTGTATCCATTATCCCTGCCTCCTGTTGTGCTACGCTTCGTGCACAGCTCTGTTCTTACATCCTTGTCCCTCAGTCAGGCTGTACAGCACCAGCCTCTCTCTCCTCCAGCTGCAAGCACTTGCAGTCCCTCCAGCGGTTCCTCTGCATTCTCGTGGTTTTGAATTTGCATGAGGGATGGCATCCCAGGGACCCCTGTTTTCACTTAGGAGCTGAGGTTTGAATCTTTTCTGGCCTGTCATTTGGCTTCATCTGACCATGCCTTTCTACCAGCTTGTGTCTGGAGATAAAGTGCTAACGCGGTGGTAAATTCTGCAGCACTTACATCATACTGGACTCGTTATCAGTGAGTTCAACAAGGGCAGGAGCCAGCCTGGCAGGAATGAATCACAGTATGCAAAAAGGAGGAAAGAATACAGGTCTCAGCCAGCGGAGAAGAGAGACCTATTGATCCTGAGACTCTTCATTGCAACGGCGAGGGCGTCTAGAGAGAGCAGGAGAGCAGCTGTGCCCTTTGTGGCTGTGTGGCAGCGCAAGAATTGGTTGTGGCGTATGAAGGACATACCCCTGGGGAGGTGGCATTAGGCTAAGAGGGGCAGGAGGGGCTTGGGGCTGGACAGGAACATGCTACTTTTGCAGACTTGATTCCGTGAAACCTCCGGTGCTGGATCCAGCTGTTGTGAACCCACGGGCTGAGATGGTGCAGTGCTCAGGTGCATTAATTCCTGGGTCCCCAGGGAGATGCAGGTGGGTCAGGGAATGTGGTGGTGGCTTCTGTGTTAAGTCCCTTGTAATAAGGAACAGATGGGGTGGAGAGATGCACTTTCTGAAGCAAAAGAGAGACAGTGGTCCTTAAGAAAGCTGAATGGGGATGAAAGAGCAAAGGTGGTGACCTGGTGTCAGTGTCTGAGAGCTCAGGATCCTGCCGGGAGCCCCTCGCCCAGCTCAGCCAGGGCTGAGCAGAGCTGAAAGCAGCACCTAGAAAACCACGGTGCAGCGAGAGGTGCCGAACCAAACTGTTGGCCTGGGTGATCAGAGAGGTCCTCCTCCCTCGGACCCAGCGGTGCTGGGGGAAGCGGAGAGCTCCACCAGCACCAGACGGGAAAGCTGGAGGCCAGGGCCAGGCCAGGTGAGGGTGGGTGGAAGAAGTACTACAGACTGAAACGGAGACAGAAGTAGGTCAAACAAATGCGTAATTAAATAAGCTTGCAGCACTTGGTATTCTTCGCCAGATTTGCATGTGCATGATGAGAATAAGCTTCCTTGGCTGTCACGGTCACTACGAATGCATCAGAAGGAGAGTACAATTGAGTTACTACAACGTGCGTTCTCGTGGCAGCAGCCTGCGAGAGGCATTGCCCTGGCACCTCCGCCCAGGTGGCAAGAGAGCCTCTGCCCGGAGACCCGCTTTCCTCGTTTTCCAGTTTCCTGCCTAAGGCCGTGCTCCCACTTCCCTGGTGATGCTCGTCCGTCTGTGCTGACCCTGGGCTCGCTCCAGCACATCCCTGCCCCGGGCACTGCCCGCTCCAGGCAGCACCATGGTCTCTGGAGCCGCAGGTTACAGACCTGAATCCCATGGGCACAGCTTATACTTACGCCAGCAGACAGTCACCGCAACGCTGCCACGTGGCACGGAGGGTTGGCCTCAGAGATGGAGGAGGTGGTTACTGCAAATATTAGCAGCTGTCATGGACCGTGCGTCTAACTGGCAGCCAGTTAGTGTGGAATAAAAAACCACCCAGCCAGTTCGCTGGCAGCTGGGCCACCTCATGTCTGAAAAAGGTCTGTGTTCTTTCAAAAACATTTCATAAACAGTTAATTTCTTCCAACGTGAATCAAAAGTGCTTGCTGGACTCTTTGCACTCCGAGGCCGAACAGAAGTGTTACCGTTGACTCGAAGCATTCCTGACTTGTAAAACAACTGATCCAATTTTTGCCAGGCTTGTCTTGTTTTCCACTTGCTAGAAACTTAAAACTCAGGTCTGGTGTCTGTGCAATATTGTGCTTTATTTTACGCCAGTGCAATGACGTGCAATAAATCCCAGCTTGTACTTTATTACTGAATGAATTGTGAGGTTGCTTAAAGACTGTCTTTTGAATGCGTGTTTTCCCAAAGCTGTTTGTTACTTTTGTTGTATCAAAACATCCCTCCAAAGATACTTTCCCATGAAGGACCCTGAGCCTGGACTTCTGGCTAGGCCTGTCTATTACCGTACAGACCTCCCAAGGTGATAACCTCCTCCATAACTCCTCCTCCTTTCTCCCCACCAGGTGCCTGTCTTGTGTGAACAGTGCTTTCCGCTGCCACTGGTGCAAGTACCGAAACCTCTGCACCCACGACCCCACCACGTGCTCCTTTCAGGAGGGACGGATCAACATCTCTGAGGTACTGGACTGGGGTTTCAGCTCTTTCTTCTTTGCTTTTCTCTGGCACAATTAGCATAACCAATGCTTATGTGAAGTTTTTTGACTTTCCATGCGTCAGGGCTCCTCTCTTGGCTGGCATCGAAAAGTGCAGATGCAGCTTTAAAGGAGTGTAGCAAGAAAGCATCAGTCTAGCTAAAGGGATGTGTCTTGACGTGAATGCCAAAGCTGATCCCACCTCTGATACGTGGGTATGCTCAGGTTCAGTAATAACTGTAATTGCTGCAGTGCTTTCCTTCAGGGGTCTCAAAGACTCCTCAAAGACCAGCGCATTTCAGCAACTCCACTTTACATACAAGGCGTGCAGGGATTTGCCCAACGGCAAGCAACAAGACAGATGCGGAGCTCTTGGTGGGACTCATTCAGTGGGTTGTGTTGGCAGGTCTGAAATTTATGGCAGGAGCCTGACTGTAAACTGATTAAGAAGGGAGTTACAGATGTGAACAGCCCCAGACTTTGGAAAAGAGAATTGATTCAGGTTCCAGCACTGTGTACCAGGAGCCATCTCTCTTAGCAGTTAATAAAAGGTGCGGGGCTCAAGTCCAAAAACAGTTTTAACAGTTGGAAGGAGGCATAGCCCATTAACGTCGCTGCCAGATCTTCTGTATGGCCCAAGGCGGAGGGATCCCTGGAGGAAAGGAGTTTGTTAGCACAAATTCCTGATCAAAGGTTACCACCAACCCCTTAGTCTGGAGTTTCTGCACCCGTTGGGTTGTCACATTCCCATGCTGCTGTCTGCTTCAGATTCACCAAGTACAGAGCACATACAGCCTCTGATGCTGGTAGGGTCCTGGTCTTCGCCCTTACTGCCCCTACGAGTAGCTTTGTAGCACCTGAAATGGGTACAGGTCCTAAAGCTGCAAGGAAAAAAAAGGGTTTTAAGGGTGCTTTGAAAATCCTGAGTGTCTTGGGAAGTGGGAAAGACAGCAGTGAGGACATATACATATATTGGAAAAAGAAAGGAGAGTAAGGTTAGCCAGCATCAAGACAAACCCTTATCAGTGAGTAGTGGAGATAGAGAAAAGGAGAAGAGATCAGTCAGTGGAGTAAAACAGTGAGCTGTTAAAAAGAAGTGACTGCAGCTGCCAGGCTGCTGCTAAACCAATAGTAAACTTGAAACTTAACTCATGGGTCTTTCTGGTTAAAATGCTGCCAGGAGGCACACGGATACAAGGCAAGAAACGTTGCTGAACTTCATGTGTACCTACCTCAGCGGGAATGTGCAAGAGCGGAGGGGTTGGCAGTGTAACTGGGAGCAGGCACTGCCTCCTGCCACCTTCAGGGGAGGAGAGGAGGGGCTCACGCAGCAGCCTCGAAGAGCTGCCCCATGCAGCAAAGGGAACCGATGCCCAAGGACAAGCATCCACCCTGGGGACAAACCAAAAGCTTTCTCAGTCCAGTTCAAAGTCTTGAAACTTCCTTTCAACATAACAAGAGAAAGCAAAAACCTTTGCTTTTCCTTCTCTCGACTGATGTGGGGGTTTTTCTCCTTCACAGTCAAAGCATCACTGTATTGCCAGGCTTTGCAGTTGTAGTTCTCAGTTTTATAGGTCTTCAACCCCATGATCTTGGAAGTGTTTGACAAGTCTCTGGTAAAGTAGGACAATCCCATTATCTCGGTTTTTCTCCTGGGAACGCACAGGACTTCCCTGAGATCACACAGAGGGAGCGAGTGGAGGAGTTGGTATCTCTGCCAGTTCCTGCTGGGATCACAGGACTGTTGCGTCTCCAAAGAACTTCCTCGGTCGTCTTCATCTTGTAGAGGTTGTTTCTTACCAGGGGATGTTATGTGATATCTAACACCTTCCTGGTGATTACTTTTGATAAGGGCTGATGGTAACGACACAAATGCTCTGCTGTTCATCATGACTTCTCCAAACCGCTGAACACACAGGCAAAACCAGCCACCAAAAACTAATTTGTTTGCTTCTCTAAGGCGAATGAATTGCCACTTGCGTACACAGTGCAGTGCTAATACCTTTGTTACGGGCATTTCACTCTGGCTAACACAGGACATGAAAGAAATGCCTCATAAAGAGCTCCCTCTCTTAAAACAATTCAGATCACAATGTTCTCATTGTGTCACGGCCTGATGTATTAGCAAAAGGTTTGTGCTTACCAACGTTGCTCCCTTCCTAGCAGAGAGTTGGTCGCGTTTGGAGCCGGAGCAGTGCTGCCGGCGCTGCGGTGATAACCATGGCAGTGCCTCCGCCGCAGAGGGAGCAGCGCCCGCGTGTGCTGCCCTACTTTCAGTCCCACGTGCCTCTTCTCACAAAAGATTTGCACACGTGTTCACACGGGGTTGGAAATTTTCTCGTGTCTTTATATTTAATTTAAGAGAAAATATCTTGAATATTCCCTTTTACTCCTCCTGGCCCATCAGAATTTCTGTCCCGGTGGGATTCGATGTGTAACGAACTCCCTTTGATGCTCCTAGGAGTCGTCTGTCTTGAGAAGGGAAAAGAGCTCAAAGCCTCGGCCACTTTACAAGGTGAGGAGGGAAAGAAAGCCTTTCTTCATGAGCTGTACACTTGCTCCTTGCAATCTTCTGGCTGTGTTGACCAAGCTAAATGCTGCCTTTTTGCCCTGCTTTCCATGAAAATACAAATGAGAGAACAAGCTTTTTCTGTCTCTCCGCCTGCCCTGTCAACAAGAATTGTTTAGTAAAATCTAAGGGCAGAGCTCAGCAGCAGACACGGGCGATGGAGAGGACAGCCTCCGAAGATGGGTCGGTGCTTTGTCACAGGGGTAGCAAGTGGCCTGTGAAGCCATCGGTAGGTGATAACCACAGACATTTGTGATGCTTGAGAAGAGACGCACCTTGAGTGTCAGATCTCTGGTTTGCGTCATGCTGTTACATTTGCAAAAGCAAAAACGTATTGTTTGTGTGCGAGGCACGTTTGGTTTGCAGTCGTTGGTAGATAAATACAGAACCCTTCACAGCCTTTAAGGCAGAGATGTCTTCCAGGACTGAGCTGGCTCTTCTTGACATCCTCACCTGGTGGGAAGTTTCTGACGTGGGGTAAACCCAGCTCTTTTGAGGCCTCTGTTTCCAGGTGGCCAGTTCGCTGGGAGTTAATAATTAGATAAGCAACTCTATTTTCTCAGCCTGAGGTGTCATTTGTCCACAGAAGGTGCCTGCTTAGGCGTTGCTATCCAAAGAGTCTGGGGCTGGCTTGCACCCACAAAAGCAGGGTTTCTCCAGGAAGAGGCCTCATGGCTGTGTGACGCTGATTGTCTCACTTTACAAAGCTTCAGATCAGGCCTATGATATCATTTTAATGTGTCTGCGGTGGTTGGGTTTGTGTGTGTGTGAGGCTATAAGATGCCTCTCTCTAAATGTATAAAACATGCAGATGAAGAGGAGTGTAGATACATAAATATATTCTTACACCCCATCCCAGTGGAGAGCTAGAATCAGGTAAATCCTATTAGTTTCCCAGAATGTGGGATCCCATCCCTCTTTGATGTCCACTGTGTGCAGATAATGCCATTTCCATGTGCGAGATGCTGAATCAGGGGGATGCAGCATTTCAGATTCTGGGAGTTTAGTGCAGAGACAAATTTTGGCTCTGGTCTGACTCCTTTAAATTCTCATTGCTTTTAGAGCAACACCTTTGCCCCTGGCTGTGCCCTTGGATGCTGAGTGCTGCTTGATGCACCTTGAAGGAAATAAAACAAAATCAAACCTTCCTCATATCTGTCCTTACAGTCCCCACTGTTGAATACCTGAATGGGAACTATGATGTGTAGGAGATCACTCAGAGCCACATCTAAGTCCACCAAAGTCAGCAAATGACTTTGCTGGGTCGCATGTAACTTCTGGAGAGACGTGTTTGTCTGGAAAAGTACCAATAGTAACAAAAAGCCCAGTTGCAGCAGGATTAATTCGTCTCAGTTTGAGAAGATTGGTTTGAGCTTATTGGTAACACTTTTTTCATCAGTAGATTTATGGTGTATATAACCTACAGTATTTGGTATTTGGAGGGGCAAAGAGGAAGGAAACCGAAAAAAAAAGAACGCAGGAAAGTGTCCTACAGGGCTGCTGGGGACGGGAACGCTGCAGGGAGCTGCAGGGAGACGTTCCCACCTGTAACCTGGCCGTGTCCAAGGGAATTGCTCCTATCCTCACCTCTGGTGCACAAAGGGTTGTTTGTGGGCGACAAATAGGCTCTCCAGCCTTCCGTGTTTTGTATGGCTGTAAATATCTCAGTACTTCGTAAATTAATGGCGAAGACCCGGGTTACAGCACGTGCGTACAGCACAGAGCTCAGGACAAAAGGGCACTGGGTAGGAATTTACCAGTGAGAAAAGTCTCGCTTCAATTGCCTTTCTTTTCGTGTTTGGTTTCTAAGGAGCAAGGTCTGCTCTCCTTTCCAGTAGCATAAATGAAGAATAATGTGTTTCCATGAGTGATGGGGACTGTAATTTATATCATTGGGAACACAACTGTGAGCCAGGGGTTTACATTCATGTGCCAGATTCGTTTATGTTTATAACTTCAAAATGTGTGTAGCAAGTTAGCATTTGTGGAGGGTTGCTTTTTTTTAAGATGAAAAGTATGAAAACATTATATTTTCTTCCATTTGGGCTAAATCCCATAGTCAAAAGAAATGCCTGCCGTTTCTAGGCATTTTTTTCCAGATAAGAGCAGGAAGATTTGACCTACTAAAACTGCTCTGTTAGACACAAATAATAACCATGGGTGCTCTGTTCTACTCCAGGGACAGATGCATATTGCGGGTCTTTAAGGTATTTACAGACCTTGGAATCTTTGAGGCTAAAAAGCGTTGGAGAAGCATAAAATGTCTTTGTAAATTGTGTGCGATGATACTTCATACGGAGAATATTCCCCGAGAGTCTGTGCCGCTCATAGGTCGGCGTCTTGTCTTTCTCTAGCAGATCTTCTGATTTGTGTTTATTCTGGTATACAGAAGTCAAGAAGGATAATGAGAGGATTCAGCGTGTGTTTGTTTAGCGAGAGGAGGCAATAATGGCCTTTCTAACTCACTGCAGGATTTACTTCTCATGAATTAAAAAACAAAGTAAACTGATTATGGAACAAATTGTATATTCCACTGGCTGCAGTTCTCCCTTTTATTGTTTTGTCTGGCAATAGCACAGGGAAGCGCAGAATCGAGCACCCAGCCCTGAGCCCTACAAACCAGGGATGGTCTCATCATTTATCACCACGAGGGGACCTTTGCCGCAGCCGCACGGCTCCAATCCCAGCAGCAGGACTGGCGCTGCCAGCCGCTTCCCAGTTCATCAGGGAATTCCCATTAAGTGAATAAGCATTGACAGAGGCATTGCTAAAGCTGCCGATATACGCCTAACAAAATAATTTATGTTAGCACTGACTAGCTTTTAGACCAGGTGGCAGGTAGGAGAGGTGGTGAACGGACAAACCAACCTGCCAGGGGTGCTTTCGTAGGGCATCCCCCCCCTTCAGCTCTGCGTGTGCAGTGTGGGGCCGAGGTGGTACTGCAGCAGCACCCACGGGAGACCCGTCCCCATTCGCGCACGCTCCACGGGAAGACCTGCGTGTGCAGGGACACGGGTGTACATCGCTGCAGCAATTTAAAAAACAAATTTGAAAAAAAGACCTGAAAGCTGAACAATGAGCCTGGATGGGAAATGGCCCAAAGAGGGAGGAGAAGGCCTCCAGCAGCGCTTCTGCAAGGCGTGCAGCGTCTGGGCAAGCCCCTGCGGCTTTTGCGGCTTCACTCACTCATCTGATAAATTCAGCAGCAACTGCCAGCAGCAGTGTGGCTCCCCACGAGTGCCCTGGGCTTTCGGTAGTGGGGCATCTTCCTGCGTATCGCTTCATCCCAAAATGTGTATCCCCTTATTAGTGTGATCACTGTAGCTGTCAGCCAGCACAGAGGAACTGCCTTTCTCGGTGTTTCCCCGAGTGGCGTGCACTCACAGGCTGCATGCCTTTTTTTCACCAGAATTCCAACGTGACATTTTTTCTCTCACTGAAACCAAAGAAGAAGAAAATCTATTATGTCCTACTCATCTCTAATGACGGCAGAACAATTCTTTCTACCAGCATTTTCAGCACCAGAGAGCAGATTTGAAAATGTAAGTCCTCTCCCATGTCTCTAAAGGAAGAAGCATTTCTTTAACAGTCGTCTCACGAATAGCAGTGGCCAGGAAGGATAATGGTCCATAACATATTCATTATTTTCAGGACTGTGCACTGAGGTTCTCCCACTGGTGATGTGACTGGAGATTTTTTGTTTCCAATCATAATGTGATAAAAGATTCTGCTGCTCCAGGATGCCTTTCCTCCCAACCACGGGCTTTCCACAGAGCTTGGGACCTCTCTGGAGCGGAGCCATTTGTCTCTCGTTGGTCCCTGATATGACTTGGAGGTTAAATGCAAAACCTTAAATGCAGCCAGATCTTGAGTAGGAGGTGGTACAGGTGTGCGGTGCATAATGAGGAGGAAGGAACGTGCATGCAAAGTCAGCCCAGAAGAGCTGGCAGTTGGATGGAAAACACCGTGAATCTTAGGAGTTTGCTGGTGGCAGTGTAAAGGCTGAGCTGGGGGTTGGATCTGTGATACCAGGGTCTGGGGGAACCTCAGAGCTGAGCTTCACGGTGGCATTCCCTTCCAGCCTGTAAACCTGCTCCACTGCAGAAAAGGGCTTTTCTTTCCTTCCCTGCACAGCCCGCTTTCTGGCTGTTGGAGTTTAAAATCACTCTTGGCTGTTAATCCGTGAAAGTCCCTGTTAGAAGTAAAATAAAAAATATATAAGGAAAAGTGCCACTAAAAAGGTTTATGAGGCAGCAGTTTAAGCTACTGGCTTCTCCAAACTGGGGTAGCATCTGTTTCTCATTTACAACTTGCCTGAGCCAGTAGCGAAACAACATCCCATCAGTCTGGCTGTGAGCTGGAGAGGGAGCGCGGCTTGGCGTGCTTAATGGTCATTAGTGAGAGATGGGGATTTTCTCCCTGGATACACAGTCCTAGCGGGAGCCTGGTAAGGACGGCTCTCGTTGCATTGCCATCCGGATGATTTACTTTAATTGCTAGGCAGGGTGGCAAAGGGCTTGGGATGCCAGTCTGGGATTTGGCAGAGGGAAGCGAGACGACAGTCCGTTTTCTTCTAAAATTTCTAGTTTAGCTTAGGATTAATCATTTCGTGTCAGATACTTACAGGTACTTAGATACCTAGTTCCATTAGATCAAAGCAAATTAGAGCTAAACAGAATGTAAATACTTCTGATGGTCAGAGCCTTTGTCTCTGCGTGTTGCAGTTCCCGGTATATAAATTGAGGAAAAACTGTTATCTCTCAGTGTGTTATGAAGAGATAATGTTTAGGATGTTGAGATCTTATGGGAGGAATGTCATACAATTACCAGGCACTGATAGGTCTTTTTTTGCACTTCATCTCAGAGTACCATTTAGACATCTAGTTTGTGCTTGTGGGGAACTGGGGATGTGCTCATCTGTAGGATGGTGTTTGCAGGGAGAGTTTCCTTTTATTTCGTATAGAGCATCTTGCATAGCAAAGTCTTGAGCTACTGCAATATTAAAACTCGCTATTAATTTACAATTGCATTATTTTGGCCAGATAGTGGCAGAAGTGGAAACAAATCACACTTCTCTGTATTTAATGTTTTAATTGCTGTGCTTAGTTTTCAGACTACATAGTTTTGGAGGCAGCAGCGTTTTGCTCTTTTCTTTGCTCCTTTATTGCAGTCACACAGATGTTTGAAATATTTTCGCGTGGTTTTCAGTGGAAAATTTAATAGACTGCTTCCAGTTTCATGATATTTTGTACCCTCAAAAATCAGGCTGTTTTCAGCCACTGAGGAACTATCCTTACACATTTTTTCACTGCCTCGAGCTGAGAACTCCTGAGCCTTAACTTGTTTGTAAAATTACCATCGAGGACAAAATACGATTCTTTATTTAGTGCCACCTTTATTTAATGCCCTTAGATCAGTTTTGGAAGCCTTTGGGGTTCAGGAAGGAGTCCGTTTCATTCCTGCAGTGGATGGTAAAGCTCCCTTCACGCTGGCCTCGTACTGCAGGAGGGTTCATTTGCAGCTCTGCTGGCGGTTGTCAGCCAGCCTCGTGCCTGGTGTTGCAAGAGCAGGACCTGTTTAATCTCCTCTTTCACGCAAGAGGCTTCAGTTTCTAATCAGGAAAGGCCCGAAGTGAAATTTATTTGTGCTGTTTTGTCTCAGCCCCCACTCGCTCCCTTCTCCTCCTCCGGACTCCCACTGAGCAGCCTCTCCCTGCTCCTGGAGCTCAGCATCCTTCGCTTTTTCTGTTTGTCTCCCGAAACGCCTTTGCTCTGGCCTGGCAGGGTGATTGATAGTACTGTAAGGCTCTGGCTGTAATATACTTCTGAATTTGCATTTGACTCAGAAAAATGCATTCCTGGAGCAGCTCCCAAGTGCGTGCCGGAGGTGCAGAAAGACTTCAATCTGCAGCAGGAGCCGCTGCCGCCGCCCCTTTGTTTGGATCACTGAGCTCAGCTGGGACATCACCTTCCTCCTGCCCATGGGGCTGGCAGGGTCCCTGTGCAGGCTGGCAGGCTGGGTTTGCTCTTTCCAGGCTGATGTAAAAAGGCTTAGCGTGCCTGAAGAGCCTGTGTCCAGAAGAGTTGGAGGCTTAAGGTTTTGAAGCCCGCAGGGTGCTGGTGAAGAAGGCAGAGACCCGGTGCCTCAGATCCCAGGGACGTCAGAGCTTGTTCGGCATCTTGCGGGCCGGCCTTCCTCCTTGTCCGATGGTCTCTCCAGAGGCAGGAGATCTGCAGGTGCCATTGCTTGTTGGTAATTTTGCTGTTTTCACTGTGCATGGAGGGACATGTGGTACTCCCGGTCACAGCCCAGCATCCGCCCCACTGATACGTACTGAGATACAGTTGTACACAAATTAGTTAGGTTTTGTTTCGGTCCTCCCTCCTCTGTGAGAGATCTCTCCTCAGTATTAGCTCCTCAGGTCCCAGGATGGGCGCTTTTTTGAAAGCTGTAAGACCTTTACAAATGCCGTTTGCTGGAAGAGGCTCGGAGTTTACTGCACATGCCAAACGCTTTGCAATGGTTCCTAAAAGGCCAGTTTTGCAGACTAGACAGAATTTCAGAAGGCCCAGGGAGATGAGGATTAGGGTGCTTAATCCCATCTGTCAAAACAGCAATCCCTACTCTTCTGGATACTGACTGCAACCAAATCCTTCCGTCCTTGGTCGTCCTCCACCTCCCAGGAGCACAGAGCAGGGAAGAGCGTTGCTTTAGAGATAGAAAGGGCGGTTCAGGTCCCGATGCCTTGCCCACCCGGCTGGCAGAGGCACACATCCCACCCAGGCAGCCCCCAGCTAAGGAAAAAGCCGTGCGAGCAGCAGCACGGGAACATTGCAGCGAGCTGGCTAGACATCTCAGAAAGGCCAGAGGTGTCGGAGCACGGTAAGGGGTGAGAGCAGATAGAGCAGAAATTAACGTCGCCTCAGAAATTAATGGCACGCTGGCATAATTTTACTCAGATAAAGCAGAGCGGAACAGTACCTGGGAGCGAGGGGGAAGCACATCCCATGCTGATCAGTCTCGCTCTGAAGCAGGACGCAGCCGAGGGGTGTAAGGAGTGAAATGGGATTAGGAGGAGGCTCAGGGAATGCGGCGTGTGGCTGGGAGCAGCCCATCGCCCTCCTGGAGCAGCGGGGCTCAGGAGGAGCTGGAGCAGCTGATAACACGCTGCCACTGCTGCGGGAGGGCAGGGCGAGAGCTTGTGTCTCCACAGATAAAACCCACGGCAAGCTCAGAGCGGGGAGGATGCCTTCGATTTATTCCCCGAATAGCGGTGTTCCTTCTGCGACTGCGGTGAGAAAATCAGTGCCAGTCCCAGAGCAGGGGGACGGTAATGGGGGTTTCTTTATTTAACCTGCAGCTGCATGAGTGGACTGAGAAGCGGCTGCTACTGTGTACTGGGGATGTGCTGGGACGTCAGCCCTGCCGCCGGAGCAGGCGGGCTGAGACCTGGCCAGACCTGCGGACACACCACCGCCACCACCACCACTGTAACCTCCCCCTCTCTTTTATTGCCCCTCAGGACTGTCCCCAGCTCTTCCCCACGGAGGAGATCCTGATCCCTGTGGGAGAGGTGAAACCCATCACGCTGAAGGCGAGAAACCTGCCCCAGCCCCAGTCCGGCCAGCGTGGGTACGAGTGTGTCCTCAGCATCCAGGGTGTGATCCACCGCGTGCCCGCCCTGCGCTTCAACAGCTCCAGCGTCCAGTGCCAGAACAGCTCGGTGAGGCACCGGGAGGGGAACGTGGCAAAAAGGTGCCCAAAATGGGTGTCAGCTCCGAATAGCTGCGAAGGGGATGGGCCCAGCCACGGGGAGAGTGAAAAATCCTGGAGTTAAACTAATCCTGAATTCCAGGTGGGAACCTGCCGTGGGCATGCAAGGTATTTCATTATAGCACCGGCCGGGAGAAGATCCTTTATCTGGTGGTTCCCTGTCTGACTGTGGGGGGTCAGCGAGGGGAAGGGGAGGAGGAGGGTATGCGATGAAGGTGTTAAGGCAGGCTAATTCACACGGGGGAGATAAGGCGAATCACAGACCCCTTATCGGGGAGCTGTCAAATTCCAGGTCACGGTAGCTGGATGAATACAGTAATGCTGAAAAACAGCGTGGTGCAGGGAAGGAGGGGGAAAGGAAAACTGCCAGGGGAGAGAGCACAGCACAGCAGAGGGAGGAAAATTATCTGAATGATGCTGCCAGAGAAGCAGGCAGGAGAGGATGGCTTTCCTCCGTAGGACGGGGCATAGCCCTGCCAGTGGACCTGGCAGGATTTTACCCCAGAACACCCCAAATCATCGTGGCAGGTACTCAGGGATGCCAAAACACGTATGGCCAAGGCAGGCCACCCTCGGAGCCACAGCCCATGTTTGCGTCTCGCGTGGCGCACTTCAGCTGGAGGACGGGCAGGGAAGAGCGTGGTCCTTCCCCTCCTCGCTGTGCATTCAAAGAGGTCCATGGGCAAACAGGGCACACTCAGTTTGTTTTAGGCAGCAGAACAGGGTCTACTTTAATATTCAGTGCAGATGGTCTTAAATTGTTAATGAAGTTTTGAATTTTTAAAAATTTCACTGGATATTTATATATTACTGGCTGTCTTTGGGCCTTGCAGCTTGGTAGATAATGAATGTATTAATACTAGATAGTACTTTTCCTCTCCAAAGCGATTCACAAACATTAGAGAAGCACTTTTATTCCTGTTAGGCTAATAAGAAGTGGTAGGTAGAGAATGTAAGGGCAATTCTGTACTCACAGCTCCATCACTTGTACAGAATACCTAGTTTCACACCAATTTAGTAAAACTCGAGCAAGGTGAATCAGTACAACCAAATGTAAGTTAAAACTGTACAACTATTGCACAGGGACAGTCAAAACAGTCTGCTTTGGTTTAATCATCATTCCCTCATTCCAAAGAGGATGGCAATGTTCACTCACCTTTTAAAGTCTTTTTAGCAGCTCTGGGTTGACTTAAAGAGAGCATCAGAATGAGGCTTCACTCGTGCTAATTGTGATAATGGGAATTTCAGAATACACTGGGAATTCACCTAACGCATCCAGATTCACTCAGCCACAGTCCCTAGGATGTCCATGAGGTGAATAATTCAAGCCAGTGCTTTCCTAGGCTAGGCTGAAGCAGAGACTGGGAAAGGACCTCTCTGCACCATCTCTTTTTTCTCAGCTGTTGCCTATTTCATCAGCCAAAGCTGTGCAGCATGATTTTTAAGCTCCCAGTCACACTAGGGTGCATGGTGACTGTGTTAAGAAGATAGCCTGAAGGCATCAGTCCTTCCAGTCTGATTAACTGGAGGGGCTGTATTGATAAGCTAGAGACTGAGTGACAAGAGCAACCACTGTGAGTGGAATAATTAATCTATTACCTCTCACAAGGACTAGATCTGATTTAATTATCTCTTCCTGGTGAGGAGGGAGTCAAGGCAGGACCCTGGAGATGAAGTGTAGAAGTGTGGTGGTTCAGAGATCAGCACACGTTTTTAAGCAGAGAATAATCACAGTTGCTTTGAAAAATATCTTCTTTTCCTGTTAGTGTCTCTGATACATCCTCCCAGGCATTTCATTCTCGATCTTCTCCTTCAGTATCTCTATGATGGGATGGACATCAGCAACTTAGCAGTGGACTTTGCTGTGGTTTGGAATGGGAACTTTGTTATTGACAACCCGGAGGATCTGAAAGGTAATGTCTGCTTGAGTTGGCTTTCAGGTCACAGGAAGGAGGGCGGCGATGGGGCTGGGAAGTGGCTGTCGGGGCAGGGCGGCATCGGCTGCTGTCACTGCGGCTGCAGGCAGAGATGTTGTGGTCCCGGTGGATCCTGCTTTGGATGAAAGCAACTCACTTTGCTCCACTGTTAGTGGTGCTCACCGAGCACCGCCGATACAGCCTTGGCTTTGGACAAGGGCAAGTCTACTCGGCAGCTCGTTAAGTCAAAACTCAACGCGTGCCTTTGCTTACAAGTCCAAGAGCAGCTGTAGTCCATACGAGTATTTCAATTCTTGACTTTGACCTGACTGCCCGTCCCTTCTTCCCTGCAGTGAACCTCTACAAGTGTGCAGCCCAGCGTGAGAGCTGCGGGCTCTGCCTGAAAGCTGACCCCAAGTTCGAGTGCGGCTGGTGCAGCGGCGAGGCCAAGTGCACGTTGCGGCCGCACTGCAGCTCGCCCTCCACCCAGCCCTGGCTCGACTGGTCCAGCAGGAACGTCAAGTGCTCCAACCCTCGCATCACCGAGGTAAGAGCGCGCATCTCCGGCCCCTTCTCGCTCCTTCCAAAGTGGATTTGTGTCTTGTCTCCCTGTCATCTGAAAATCCACCGTTGTCCATCCGGTGCTGAAGAACAGGGAATAAAATGCTCCGCTACTTTCCGTGAAATTAATGTGCAGGTTTGCCGGCACGTGGCCAAGGTGTACAGCCCACTGCCCCGCCGTGCAGCTGTCAGTCGCCAGCGAGGCTACCAGCATCGGGGTGACCGCTACGGATTGTTGCAAGAATGCTAATTAAACTAGGGAGCTAATTAGTCTATAGTTGATGCTTCTGATGTTTCTGTTCAGACCACTGAGGGATGCAAAATGTCTCCCAGGAGCATTTTTACGGTAAAACTGCGCTCGGTCTGTTAACATTACTGTTAGGAATGACGCTCATATCAGGTGGGAATGAAAGAAGATTTTGGTTTCTCACTTAATTAACTTCCCCCAAAAAGCCTCCCTTGCCCTACGGGTGAGTCCATACTGCAGAAGGCAGAGGGCACGGGCGTAAAACAGCATTGGATCTAAGTAGCCTGTTGCACTGATGCTCTTGGCCGGGCAGGAGCAGGGCTTGTCAGCACACAAACTTCTGCCAGCTGAGTAAGGACCCCAGCACATGTGGAAGTTTCCTCTTAACTCAGATTACTTTCTACACTAGCGTAGCTAAACCAGCTCATGCTCAGACCCCCTGGGAAGAAGGCATCAGCCTCCTTTTTATAGTGGAAGGGAGGAAACGGCAGAGACTGGTGGTGCTGTGTTAGGGCTGGGGCTGACTGGAGGAGGGTGTTGCTGAGGAGGGTCCATCCATTCCGCCGGGACGTTACCAGGCCTTTGGTATTTCTTTCTTAGACCTTCGGCCCAGCGACATTATACCTTTGATGGGCAGGTATTTCTCTTGTTCAGTGTTTTGTAAACTGCAGAGTGGAGCTTGTGAGGCTGCTGAGGAGCAGAGGTGGTGGTGGTGGTGCCGGCTGTGCACGGATGTGAAAGCATTAAGAAATGTTGAGAGTCTGTCCTTTCCTTCTTTGGTTGATTTGTTTGTTTGGGATGTCATAGCTATCTTTACAGAGAGATAAAATGAGGCTTAAAGGCTTGCCTGGATATTCACCTTGTCCTGCCAGTAGTCAGAAGCCAAAGTTTTCTTATCTGAGTGCTGTTCTTCTTGCACAAAGTTATGCTACAAGACACAAGAAGCAAAACAGCCTTTGCCCGAGATCTTCTTCACCATAAACTGTTCAGACAGTTATAACATTGAAGAAGTCTTAGATTTATTTATTTACCCCTCCTTGAGCTAAGCGGAGAAGGGGAAAAACACTGCTCCAGCCACCAAGTGACTTGCATCTAAGCCCTGGCAGGCTCTCGCAGCTGGCTGCGGGCATGGCGCTGCCGCTGAGTGTTTTATCACTGTCCAACTTGAAAGCAATACTTCTGGTCTCTGTCCAAGGAGAAAAGAGCAGAGCGTTGCTGTTACAGATCTCTTGTCTCCATAACCAGGTCTGTGTCCCAGCCTTCAAAGCGGGATGCGCGGGGTACCTCGCCAGGGGATGTTTTGAGTCTCGGGAGATTGCCCTGAGTGGATTTGGAGATGAGAGAATCGAGTAGGAAATGCCTGTGCTTTCGTTGGCAGATTGGCTTATTCCACAGTGAGGGTCAGTGATAGAAAATACAGGTGTCGGGGATATATTGTCCCATGGCCTCCGCTGACTCTGGCAGTGCTGTGAGCTGTTGTGATTTTATCACAGGTCTTGCAGTGTTTGGTGTTTTTCCGTGAACTCCACCTCCCATCCTTCTCCTTATGAATTCACAGCCTTTTTTTTTTTTTTTTTTTTCCATGAAAGTCAAGTTTGCAGTTTTCACTGTTGTAGGAAAAGAAGGGGCAAAGCAGAGGGAACTAGTGGCCTTTTTTGTGCACTTTGAGATCCCCTGATGGGAGAGGCACTACGTAGGGCTAAAAACTCTTATAGAATTTTGCTAAGTTCTTGAGCAGGTCCTTAGAAAATGGCAAAGCCCCAGCAGAAACTCTGCAGGGTCAATATTCCTAAACCCAAACTTTTCAACAGCTCAGGTTAACTTCTCTCACTCCTTTTCCCCTCCAGAAAAGTGTATGAGATTGTCTTGGAGACCTTGAGACCTTTACAGGGTTCATTGCTGTTGGTTCCTTTTTACTGGCATCTGAGTTTTTTCAGTATTTCGGGTACTGTTTTGCAATGTCCAGTGCTGCAGAGCTGTGCACTGACAGCTGGGAAGAGACCGCTCTGCCCTGCTGGGGCCGACCTGCTCCTGGCAGGTTGCAAGCAGGCACTGGTGACATGATCTCCATCCTGCATGCACCAGCATAGGCAGACTCTACTGGGGAGCAGCGTTTGGTCTCGTACTGGGGCTTGCGTTGCAGCCTGAATCGCTCAGACTAAAAGAGCCTTTAATATGGGCTGTTTTCCGCTCCTGTTGCTTTATCTGTCCCAAGTTCACTCTTTCTGTCGAGCCAGAGGTCAAGGTCCTGGCTCCCAGATGCCAGTGCCTTTGGGGGATGCATAACTAGTAAGAAGAGAATGTGCTTTAACAGTCATAAAAGTAAATGAGGATATACGCAGCCCTTTTCTTTTTTCTGGTGAGAGGCCCAGCCATCACCGACAGTGTCCCTTTAACAGCGTAAAACTTCCATGCGGTCTGTGGTCTTAGCAATAAATAAATAAAAATCAGTTTTCTTGCGAACAAGCGGCACTCTGATCTCCTATTCATTTATTTGCAGGGCTCATTAATATAACATCAGTGCAACAAACAGCTGAAGGGGGGGCAGCGTCAGGCTGAATAATGGAGTTGCTCTGCTGAGATAACAATTGGGTTTTGAATGTGCTATCAGCTAAGGCAGAGACAAGGAGGGATCATGCCGGGATGACAATGCTTATGTGCTGGTTCCCTGCTGGGCTCATCAGCTGGGATCCAGCTAGCTTAGAGCGGGATGAAAAAAGACAAAGAGAATGAAGGTAGATGACATTTTGGGAGGGGGCAGGGGTTATACGATTTATTCTGCGAGCCGGGCGCACTCTCCGCACCCTAACAGATGCCAAGTGGGTTTTGTGCAGAACGGTCTTAGGCTCGCGGCTTGCCTCCAGCTCCAGAAGGAAAGCCCCATCCGACTCACAGCCAGTCCTGGGCCTCCCTGTCTCATGCACAGACTTCTTCTGGAGGCTAAATATTGCTTTGTGTCAGAAACGCTGAACCATGCAACCGGCAAGACATGAGGCTGAGAACATTTATCCTGCATCGTTACAGCAGTGTCTTCTGCAGACTGGGGAGGGAAGTGTGCTAGCACTCTGTCGGGGCTGCTGGATCCCTGGGATCCCTACCTTGGTTTCAAGTAAGAAGCAGCAACAACAGAAATGCCGTTGTGCATCTGCATCCCTTACATGATGTAAGGGCAGACTGTAAGGGTGACCAGGCTCCTACCACCACCCACTTCATCCCTGTATTGGGATCCTTTCTGTGAATAATATAGTGCCTCACACTTGCATAAATCCTTTCCCTGAGCAGCAGGAACATGTTTTGTTAGAGGCGTGGATGGTGGATTGGCTTCATGCAAGGCGAGGCTGATGCAGAGGGGAGAGGTGACCTGCTCAGAATAATTCCGGAGATCAGCAGAACCAAAGGCCCCGCATCCCACACCCCACTCTAGATCTCAGTGACTTTCACACTGCTTCAGTTTTGCAAACAACCTAAAAAACTTCCAGCAGGGGTGCCGACCCCTAAACAGTAAATGTACAATTCCTGGTAGTGGCCTTGTTTTTCCTTAGCTGCCCTTTGCAGGTTCTTTTGATCCTCCCCAGACCTCTTGAGTGAAAAGCTAAAGTATATTTCTTGAAATTGGGGAATATTCCTTCCTAATCGTGTCTGTCTCAGACCAGAAGTCTGGACTGTCGTTGCAGCCAGTGCTGCGGCCTGAGCAGCTCCCCAGCACAACCAGGCTGGGGGGTTAAGGCAGACCACGCTGTCAGCACCTGCCCCGGGCCGGGTTTGCTGGATGGAGGTACCTCGGCCGTGCGTCTGCAATGCAGTGAGGTGACCCAGGGATGCTGCTTGGAGGGGTCGCCAGCGCTCGGTGCAACGGGACCTTTAAGACTTATCTGCTTTCTGTGATTTTGACTGAATCTCTCCAGCTGTAATTAATTGAATGCATCTGTTCTAACCCTGGGGCTGCTTTATGGCACAGTTACTTCAAAACTGTTCAATTAGCGGCCACTAAAATCTAGGTCGAGTGGAGCTCCATATTGGGGATTTTCCAGGTCAGGACGTTTTCAAAATACAGAATCAGCTCTGCTTTGTTCGGCGAGGCCGGTTGGTTGTGGTAAGGTTGGGAAATGGCAAACTGCGACTTTTTTTGAATAGTGATGAGACAACGAGCCCGGCGGTGTAAGTGCTCCAGCAAATGCATTTTAACATAATCTAGAGCTGCAAAGGACAGTTGTAACTGTCAAGTACGTGAAGTCCCAAGTTCAGATGATTCCCAACTAGCGATGTAAACATTACCAGTGCAGGCCTTCAGGACTCGGTGTAATGCAATACAACTTGATTTTGTAGTGTCTTTTATGGGCACGTAGTTCTTCACGGACCTGAATGATACAAGACGTGCTACGCGGTATGGGTTACAGAAGACGGCAGCACAACAGACAGCGTATGGTGAATAAATTAGAAACCTCAGTTGTGCAGTCGAGGGGAGAGGGAGGTAGAAATTCAAGCACACACGGAGGAAGGAGGCGGTGGTTTGATGTATGGGGCAGCTCACGGCTCTGCTGGGTGCATGGAGCAGGCTGAACCCCAGCATGTGCGGCCAAATTCAGTAGCAGCACCTTAAACGGGAGCAGAGGTGGAGAGCAAGAAATGAAGAGGTGTAAGCAAGGGAGAAGGAAAATGGCTTCAGCTGGGATTTGGAATGTCAAGAGATGCTGAGGGGAACTTGGAGCCACAGAAGCGACAAGGAACAGGGGTGTCCTGATGGCGTTAGCAGTTTGTGTTGGGTGGGAAGGGGAAAGATGTGCCTCACGGCACCGGAAAGTGCGGGGGGTCCCACAGGGGCACAGCCTGCGGTGCGGCGGGTTGCTGGGGCGTGCTCTTGTGATGGGACTGGTGTTTTGCCTAACCTGCTCACGTCCAGGGAGCAGTGAGCTCTTAAGAAGGTGAAAGAAAAGCAGCCATCCATCCGGAAATGCTAAGGAAAAGGTTTTGAAGAGCTCAACTCTTTTGCCAAAGACAAGAGTGGAACAAACAAGCGTAAACAAGATTTATCCATTAAATTAATTAAATTGCATTATTATGGATTATGTTTATTTATTAATAACAGCTGTAGCATGGGGAAGATTAGTAACTCATGCAAGAGCAACAACAGACCGGTGGCAGATTCAGAACAACTGTTTGAGGGTCTTGGGTCCAAATTTTGTGACTGTACATTATTGTAATTTATACTCCTAATTGAAGAGGCTATTGTCCTTAATGAAAGTCTATAGAAGCAGAGATGATTATGGCTGAGGCAGGCTATAGACAGGCAGCTTTAAAGCACACACCTCACCCTTTAACATTTGTAAGTCATTTAAGGTGCCAACTTACTAATAAAATGTGACATTAACGTTCAGAGAAGAGCCAAGGCAGAAGTTAGAGTTCTCCAAAGCAGCAGGCTACTTCTGGAAGGTGACTTACTACCTTCTGTATATATAAAAAAAGGAGCCAGTCTTCTCCTTCTGCAAGGCTTTCTGGGGGATAGCATTGCCCATGCCTCTTGGCCAACTCAGGGACCTTGATGTCCTCTCTCGGAGCACAGCACAGATGGATTTCGGCATCCTTGGGCTTCTCCAAGGCATCCAGAGGCGTCATGAGGAGGTGGCACTGGTGTGGGTTTGGCAGCAGGAGCAGGTGGAGGTTGCAGCACTCAGCAGCCTGCAAAGCAAAAGTCTGTTTCCAAGCCAGAAATGGGGTTGAAGAAGCACGAGTGTTGTGGGGATAGCAGCTCAACTATGTTGTTTTGTTTCCCTCTAGATCCTGACAGTGTCAGGCCCCCCAGAAGGAGGGACAAGGGTGACCATCCGTGGCGTGAACCTGGGCCTGGATTTCTCCGAGATCGCCCACGGGGTGCAGGTTGCTGGGGTGCAGTGCACACCCCTGCCCGAGCAGTACGTCGTCGCAGAACAGTGAGTGGCCTCGTGAACCTCACCCGTCCCCTCCGTGGGTCCCCAGGGCTGGTCAACCGACACAAAGCCTCTTCCCTGACCTCCAGCAAACGCACAGGAGGCCAATAACTCACCCAGACTCCAGGCACCGTCTCTCCACCCTTTCCAGCCCTGCAGGAAGGGGTCTGGAGGTGGATGGTGCCTGGACCAGGGCATGCCATTCCTACGCCAGAAGGGGATGAGGTGCTTGGGTGCTCTCTGGGGGGTGGGGGGGGTTGTTAAGCAGCACTTTAAGCTTTCCTTAAGTGTTTTGTTTTCCTCCATACCGTGGTTCCTGCTTTGCTAAGCAACTTTTCTGATGAGCACCTTGCTGTTGATGCTGAGCCTCTCTGCCCCCTCTGCTCCCCATCGCACTTGAAATTCAGCCGGCGCTGCTGGCTGCACGCAGCCATTTGTTAGGCGGGCGAGGCAGTGACAGCCGCTTAATCCGAATGGGCCTCCACTGGAGTCAATTCATTTATTTCACTAAGAAAAATGTCAACCAAAAATTAGAAAATAGGCATGTAACAGAGGATGGGCGAATAAACCTCCCAAAGTGACACATGCTCCTGTTGCTGTCTTGGGGGGTTGTTCTGGTGTAGGTGCTGAGGGGTGTGTTGGGGGTCATTTGTGCATGGCAGGAGAGGAGCAATAAGTGATGTTTTTCCTTGGGTTGTCTAATCTCTCCTGCTGGGAACCAGGATGGTGTCCTGTGTAGTAGGGCCGTGGCCGCTTGCGGTGAGTGGTGGGGAGCCCAGGCCCCATGAGTGGTCCCAGCAGTACGGATCTGCCCCAGCTTCAGGAGCAGGTGAAAGCAGTTGTCTTCTGGTAGTGAAATGCATTTAATGGGTCCTGGTCTGATCCCCAGCACAGTGGAAGGACCTGTCGCCAAGTTGGTGTTGGTTTGGTTTTTGCTCACGTCTTGTCTCTGTTTTCCCATCTGTAAGACAGAATTGACATCAGTGCCCCCTTAGGAACAGCGAGGATGTGTGCAGTATATCAGTATATGATGTGATCGCTGAATGAAGGGCGCTATGGGCCTGCAAAACATCGTTGGTGTTAGTGCAGGAACAGTTCCAAGCACTGCACCGATAGTACTGTCACTGCTAGTGGTTTGGGCTGTTCTGCTGAGCCGTATTTTGGGTTTTTTTTTTTTATTTTTCAAATAAAGGATGGAAGATTATAAAATTATCCTCCTTTGGTGGTATGAAACCCTGATTTTTTAATCATGACTCTAATTATGGCTCTTGAGCTTTCGAAGTTTGTTAACATCATTAAAACATTTACCCTGGGCAGATAACAGCAAGCGTTAGCATGAGAGCTGCCTTTTAAAGATGAATACAGATAAAAGGACCCTCTTAAGGGTTCTGTGGGCAGACTGAATTCCAAGACTGTAATGACTCACCATATGCTCCAGCCACGCAATCTATCAGCCAGCAATTAGGTTAATGTTGGTGAAAGGGCCACTTAGCCCAGCAATCAGCACCCTACAGCTCTGCCGAATGCATCATTTTGTAACAAGGTACCTGCTGGGAATTTGGCTTTTATCAGGAATCGGGATCAGGTGTACCAGGGCGCCTGTGCACCCTCCAGTGTCCCTTCATGCCTGGTACTGTACAGCAGCTGCTGCTTTACTGGCAAGTAGTTGAGTATTTGGTGTGTGTCCCTCTATACAGCGCTTAGCGTACCCTTGCCTCTCATGGGAGAAAACCTCCACTCTCCTCTCCTGCCTGTGGGGTGTCAGGAATCACTTCACATTGCTTTGTTTGCCTGTGGGCTGGCAGGAGCAGAGATTACTGCTCCCAAATGCAGTAATCCCAAATCCGTACCCCACAGCCCGGCAGCACAGAAACCCTGCCTCCTCGCCCTGCTGCCGGTTTGCAGGAGAAGTAACGAAATAGCAGGCAGAGGAGAGAGGTGCATGGGCAATGTCTGGTTGAAAGGCAGAGGGAAGAACACGTGGCAGATTAAAGCACACAGCTGAGTTGCTTCAATTGCTGTTCTCCAAAGGCACTGTCTTTCTAGGCAACCTGTTTTGATGTGCAGCAATAAGGACTTTCACATTAGAGCTCTTTACTAGCATTTATGTATTTCATTAGGCCTCCTGGCATCACCTGTGCATGCTGTCTGCAGGTTCTTTTTTCCTGTAGTCTTTTTATTTTATTTTATCTGTAGTGAATTTAATGCTGCTGAAGGCAGCTGAAACGCTGCCTTCACAAAGTGGAGCCTTTTATGCATTTGCACGTGATCGGCAGAAGAGCGAGCGTTTCCCCTGCTGCTCTGCAAAAGCACCTTCAGCCTCACCGGGGAGAAGATGCTCTGGCTCTTTCTCTGGTTTCGCTCTCAGGGCCAGACACCAACAAGTGTCTGTCTCAGCACCAGCATTACTGCACCCCCTGCCCCCAGGCAGGTTACTCCTGCCCTGGGGTTCCCAGTGCCTGGAAGGATGCTCTCGAATTTGTCTTTCCAGTGTTGCTGTGAGACCAAGCAGCATCCATCCCCTTTAGGTACAGCTAGAGAGCCCTGCCAGCTGACGTCCCTTTGAAAACCTCTCTCTGACCTCTGCTGGCAAGACAGGCGTTTGCTTGGTCTCATCTCCAGTGGACGTTACGCATTCCCAGTGCCCTGGGATTTTTGGATTACACACCCACAGGGTGCGTAATGAGGGGTTCCTCATCTTCCAGCCCGGGCCGCTGTGGGCCAGCGGCTCTCCTGTCCTTACAGCTTTCCCTGCCTCGGGATGTGCCCGCAGGGCTGAGCTGGGCCACACAAGGAGCATGAGATCGGTGTCTTTCGGTGCCACTAACTCCTTTTACCATCATCAGTATGTTCTGTGTCAGCCAGCCCCGTCTCCCTTGCAAAGGCTGCTCTCCACGGCTGTCCCTGTCATCCCTGAGCAGGTGTCGCAAACGGGTGATTTAGATCGCTGAAAGGACCGCTGTCAAAAGTATTAGCAAAAGTGGTTTTAACATGAAGTTGTAAAAGCGCAACTTAACAAAGTTCGATGGCAAGGTTCACTGTCTTACTGTACAGCACAATCATCTGAACAGTGATTCAAAAGGATCCAAGACACAAATCAAAGTTACCAACTCAAATCAAAGTTACCGAAATCAGAGTTACCAAGGCACAAATCAAGATTACCATACTACAAGGTTATGCGTGATGTCAGTCGCTTACCGGAGATCTGCCAGTGGTAGAAGGTCTCTCTACCTCGAGGAGGAACCTTGAGAGGCATCCCAGCTCAAGGGGAGATCACCACCATGCAGCCACGCTGCCGTGCTCAGAGAGTGCAAAGGTGGCTCACTTAGGCTGTCGTATTTATAGACTGAAGTGGTTGGCTCGTAGTCAAATTACGTGTGATGGGAAAGGCATGCATGAGACTCCTTGCGTCCACAACTTTCTTTGTTCCTTGATAAGAGTGTTAATCGTGTGATCAGTGTTCCAAGCTCACATGCATCGATGCTCACTGGGTCACTCTGCTCCTTTGGGGGTTTTCAGAGAACAGATTGAAACTAGAGAAGTTCCTGGCCTGGCTATGGCTCAGGCCTTTATCTCCTTCAGAGCCTGTACCAAATTACAGCTAGTTTGGTTAAGGGGTCTACTGCATCTGTCACAGCAGGTTTCTCCATTTTTGATTAACTGGGAGACTGCAGTGTGAGCTGTTCCCTTAACGAACTCATCTGTTACTCCCAGGACTTCACACTCACTTTGCTACTGGCTAATATATTGCCATTAGTGCTCTGCTTTGCTCTGGAGTTTACAGCTTGTAATAATTATGTCTAATTTTGATTTTTTTTCTTCAAATTACTACATGGGGTAAAAATAGACTCCGTAATTAACTACTTCTAAAGAGACAGATATCGAAGTTAAAGAGGGGAAAAAAAAATCAAGAAGGAAAAAAAAAAAAGCCAGCCCTGTGTGGAGCTGCACAGGGCACCGTTGGCACCTCCTGCCAAAGCCTTACTGCAGCATTTCTGCTTCCAGGATCGTCTGTGAAATGGGGCAGGCGCTTCCAGGGATCAGCTCCGGCCCGGTGCTCCTGTGCATTGGAGAGTGCAAGCCGGAGTTCATGGCCAAGTCCGCACAGCAGTACATGTTCGTGGTGAGTGTCCTGCCGAGGCGGGGAGGAGGGGGACAGCACGCATCCCCCCCCATGGGAACAGCCGTGCTCTACGAGTGCACGTGTCAGATGGGGGGGGGGGTCAACACCAGAAGACAATCCCAAACTTGCCAACTTTTTCTGATGCTTTCCCCATGGCATTGCACAATTTCTTGGTAGCCCAGTCAACAAGCACAGTTTTCAGGATCTAGAGCTTGCACAGTCCTACAGAATAAACAGGATTTATGCGGGAACCTAAACGCAGGGTTCCCACAGCATTTGGTCTCAGCTTTGCACCTCCAAAATAGCGATAACCTTCTGAATTGCTAGGCTTAGTTACTTCTTGCAAAGTGCACTGTTGTAATCCCAGCAGGAGCGTTACACGAAGTGTAACTTTGTTCTGTACCTGAGGACTTTCTGTGCGTGAGGAATTGTCAAGGAGTTGGAGTCAGGACTAAAAATTTTCCTTTGTTTGTAATGGACATTGTTACTTTGGTGCTTAGTTAACAGGGATGAATCTAGGCTGCTGCTTCTTGCTGATTTTGAAGATGTTTCTATACGTACGTGTGTACGCATACAGGCACCAATAGGCCTTTTTGCGTGAACACAGAAACACCAACAGAAGAGCAAGCACCAGAGTCCATCCTTCTGCAGCTCAGCTACTGAGGTCCTGCTAGAAACTTAATCAACTGCCTGTGAAACCTGAGTTAGATTTATTTTTTTCACCATGATGCCCTTTGGGATGGAAGGGTAATTCTGCATCCAAACATTCAGCGGGTTTTTTTAACCCCTCCAAGGATGCTGGTTCAGTGTAGGCTTCCTCTGTCCGCTTGATGCAGAGCTGCTCTCTGGGCTGGTGGGCTTCCATTGGTTGAGTGAGTAATTTCTTGCAGTTGTTTAATTAGCAGCCTTTTGATTCATAAACTTAAAAGCCACAGCTGGGGTTTCTCGTATCTCCAGTTTTGCCTAAACAGGGTGCTTCATCCAGCCACATTGATTTTTGTGCTTGGTGGAATCTGTATGCGGGGAAATGCCAGCACTTACCAATGGTCCACAATTTGTAAACTAATTGAGAGATAAATCAGGCTAGCCCCTGTCACCCTATTGGTGTTGTAAGCAACACCCTCCCCTGGGATTTCATTTATTCAACAACATAGCAGGGGTGCAAAATATCACCACATTTTGCTCGAATATGCCAGAAGCCCCTCTGATCATCACAGGACACTGCCAGTATAGTCCCCAGATCTGCCATTACTGAACGGCAGTTTCCCGTGTGACACAAGGAAGATGCTCTCTTGCTTTGTGTTAAATAGTAACCAGGAGCCAGTGGAAGGTAATTGCAGAGATGAATCTTGGAGTAGTACCTCGCAGCAACCTGGTGAGCATATGCCGAGCATTATCATCCTTTGCATTGTTGCTTCTGATTTCCAGCGCTTCCCCTGATTATATCGTATTTTCTTCTCAGGCATCGAAAACTTCTAGCACATCATTCCCTTTTGTGAGTTGGCCTCTACTTTTCTCTTCAGCGCCGCCACAAATTCCATTACAGCTGGGTTATGCCATTAAAGTCAGTAGTAAAATTGATTGGTACCTTAAAGCAGAGCTCTGTTCTGACCCTGAGAGGGTTCGTGCCTTAGTGAGCTCATCTGGTGCCTGACACCATGCAGGAGTGATGCTGTCACCTTAATTACACCTGTTTTATCTGGGGAGGTGGAACCTTGGAGCTACTTGGATCCGTAAATCTGTCATAATTATCACCAAATCATGAGTTGAAGATGGAAAATTCTTTTTCAGCTTTCAGGCCCTCATCCAAGGCTGGCCTCACCCTAGCCTTGGGAGTTTTTCTGGGTCTCTAGGATGGACCCTCAGCTCCCCTGCCTTCTCCTTGTTTACAAGAATGACTGCTCAGGGTTAACAGCCTGAGTTTCTATTTTTGGCCATGGTTTGAATTTCCAAGGATTGAAATGCTTAGACGAGGTGATGCTCACACCAGAAACATCAGATGCTTGTAGCCAGGAGGTGCTTATAATTGATTTTGAATGCAGAAGGTGGCTGTGCTTTCCAGTATCCATGCAGCTCTGTCACTGGTGTGTCTATGGGAACTGCTGGACCTCACGGATGTGTTAAATAACTGCTCCTTTTTGTCCCTGGGCTCCCACGAGCAGACTGGCCCCAGGGATGGGGCTGGAGGAGGAGGGTTTCTGGTAGGGGGCTCTTGCCATCTGGAGTGTTCACAGCGGTGCAGCTTATTCCCAATTCATCTTGGGAACATTCGCCAGGGTTGGACTGGAGACCGAAGGAGATTTTTGATAGGCAATCACACGTCAAACATGCTTTAGAGGTTTTTTTGCATTTTGGAATCGCTCCTCTTGGTTGTATGAAATGCTCCCAAGCCTACTTAGTGTAACCATTGCTATTACCCTTCAGATTGTCTAGTATTGTCACTAGCTGGGGTAATGATAGAATATCCCGAGTTGGAAGGGACCCATGAGGATCATCGAGTCCAACTCCTGACCCCAGCTAGAATAAGAGCTGTGAGCTGACCATGGGCAGTTGAAGTACAAGTCCTTCCCTCCTGTAATATTATTCCATAATTACCCAGTGGTTTTTTTTTCTCTGGTCCATTCAGGAATCAGGGTCAAACAGGCTTTTGGTCTAAGCTGCTTTGGCAAATGCTGTGGCACCCAGAAAACGCATATTGCACTGTGAAAACAGTAGAGAAAACAGGACAAAAGCACCGAGCTGCCAAGCAGGTGGTACCAGGGGAGGGAAGCTGGGACGCTGCCAGCCTTTGCACATGAAAGTCATAAAGAGGGTAATGTGAAAGCATTAGTAAAACAATTTGGTAATATCCACTGATTGAAAACAAATAAAAAGGTACCTGCTTTCTGCAAATTCTATTAAGGGGGATAAATAGCTACCCTGGTGGAAGGTAGGATAAAGACATGACATTGCTGCAATAATATCAGCGATAAAATGTCGAGTGGGATCTAAGTTTGCCCACCAAGGATGTCTTTCCATCAGCAATGGGAAGCAGGCTCTGCCCCCACAATACTGTCGCTGGTGGTTCATATTAAGCTGGAGCTGATGGTAGTGCCTTTTGTTAAAGTTGTGCGGTATTACCCATTACCAGACAGACCCTGGTGGGGTTTTCTGATGCTTTAACACATTGGCAAACTTTAAACATTTGGGTTTGAATTTCCATTGTGGCAGTTTGCTTTGCTTGGGATATATTTAGTTTTTTGCAACTGCAGTGCAAACAGCTTACCTTTGTTTAAGAACAAAGTTGAAGGTAAATGCATAATTTTGCCGAGGCTAAATTTGCAATCATTTTGTTGAGGCGCATCTCTCTTTCAGAGCTGGGTTTGAAAATTTAGCAAGAGATTTGTCAGATGTCCAGGCCGCATCCCTGTTTTGCTTTTCCATTTTAGAAAGGATATCCCCACTCAGCCAAAGCATGAAGGTACTCCGGGGACGGTGCTTCTCCGGCTGGCAAGGCTCACTGACAGCTCCCCTCGCAGCAGGCAGGAGCACTGAGTTTGTCCTTTTCTGTCCCCAGACTCCAGCGGTGAGTTTTCTGAATCCGAGTCGCGGTCCGGAGTCAGGAGGGACGATGGTGACCATCTCCGGGCACTACCTGGGAGCCGGCAGCCGTGTGTCAGTGCTCCTGGGAAACCAGACCTGTGAATTCTATGGGTAAGGGACCGAGCTGGGCCAGCGTGGGCTCCTGCCATGCATGTCCTGGTTATCAGGGCTTCACCACCGTCTGTCTGCTGTAGATGAACATGCAGCTGTGCAAAAATTCACCTGGGAACACCTGAAGGCTCCCATTCCCTCTTTTATTGCAGGAAACCATCTCCTCTCTTACTTTGACTGAGCCTTGCTTGGCAAAGGAGGGATTGCATCGGTACTAGCGCTGTCCGTTATTTTGTTTTAATGCCATTACAATGTTAACTGGTCCAAAAATCTGAGGCACACATCACTGCGATTGTAAAATGTTTACAGTAGTCATCAGTACCTGCCCCCAGCCCAGCTGATCTGAAGAAAATGTAATGTTTATAAGAAACGTCTAGTTTCTCTTTTCACAGATCAACAGCTTGCCTTACTTTTATTGCAGCCACTGCTGCAGGTACCTCAGACTCCTAGAAATGGTCTGAGCGAGGGGTGGGCTTCTGCATGGCAGAGCAAAGCGAGGATCTGCACACGCCTTCTGCTGAGACTTGTGCAGCCATCAGTCTCCTCTGGGATTTCTAAGGCAAATTTGCTTTTTACCCAGCAGTGTAAACACAGAGTTGACATTTGCAGGGTTTAATGGGTTTTCTTGGGGCTTAGTTAAAAAAAGATACATGCAGTATACATCTGTGTGCATCACGTACACATCCGTGCCCCGTACCAAACGTACATAGGTGCCCTGAGGCAGCTGGCGGTATGCATTTCATAGCGTGGGTGCAGCCTAGGCAGGAACCTAAGGAACGTGGTGTGATGTGCGAAGGGAATCTGCCTGTCAGATCCTCGCTCAGGCTTCCCAGGAGGAACCGAGGAAGTTTCTGGGAAAGTAAAGACCCCTGGAGGTGAATTTCTCATATAGCAGTCTGAGAGGTTCTCCAGTATGGGAGCTGTGGGTGTTCAGTCGTGGGACCATGTTGGGATATTAGCAGTGCTTATTCTACGTCCATCCTAGAGTGGTGCTTCAGGAGGTCTGGCCATGCCAAGGTCTTCAAGTGCAGATCAGTTCTCCCAAGTGCTAAGCACTCTAACTGATCCGTCACAATTTCTTCCCATATCCAAAGCAAAGATGCCAGATTGCATCCTCAGATGCACACGGGTAATGGCGTTACCGCCAGCAGAAGCAGCTTGCAAGCTGGCCTGAGAGCAGGATCAGCCCTGTAATATAATCCCTTAAATATATGATTATATTTGGGCAACCTGCAGATACTGACCTGCAAAACCTGGAAGAGTTTTGAATTCTCTCTATGTTCTAATTACAGCAGGCAAGCAGAAACTTAAACAAAGCAAGTGGCAGTATATGAATGGCACCGTCCTTCATGTGGGGTCACGCTGTGCACTTTGTTTTGCTTGGACTGTTTTGAGGCAATGAACTTCAATTGTACTCGAGGGTGTGGGGGAGCCTGATTAGATGAAGCAGTTTCTAATGAGATTCACTCTAATTACAGCTTCCCCCATTCTCCCCTCTCTGATCGGAGGAGTGGGTAGATTCACCATGACGACATAATAATAGCACAGAAAGCTAATTAACTGATCACAGGGAGCTGAGAGCAGCTCTGCCAGCAGTGATGCGTCACTCTGGATCTCACGCCAGAGCTAAGCAGGCGCGATGGAGTCTGGCGGGGCTGAGCGGCTGCGCCGGCGCAGGGCGGCAGAGCAGGCAGCAGGCAGGCAGCTCTTCAGCTGCACGGACGTGCACGAAAACACTCTGAGAATCAGCAAAGAGGGTGGAGAAATGCGCTCCTCGCACAAGGATGCCTTCATGGTTAAATTAAACCTAGGTGGAGAGTGAGAATAAGGTGAGGGAGGGGGGAGGAGGAGGAGCGTGGAAAGGGGTAGACATGTAATTGCACCAACAGATACGGTCAAGTCCAATTTGTTTCAGATATTTTAGGAGGTTGTTTCCATTCCCTCGGTTGTGGTGGACAGGCATGCCAAGGTGTGAGCTGGGAACATCGTGGTACCTGCTGTTCCATACCCCCCCGAAATGCCCAGTTCCGAGTGATGTGCCCGCGCTCCTTGGGGAGAGCGTGGAGTCTGTAAGGGCCCTGAAAAGGACCACACAGCGTCCCCTTGCCCAGGTAGAGAAACGGGAGCTTTGCTGGAAGCAGAGCAGGGGCACGCCTGTGCTCAAGGCTCAGCTCTTCAGGCACCTCTAGGAGTTGCACAGCCTCTGAGGAGGGCGAGGACAGCAAAGACTGGCCGTTCAGGAGTGCCGGTTTTTGATTTAAGTGCCAAACCGGCAGCGAGGTGGTGAAGACCTGCCTGCCCTCTCCTCCGTGAGGAAACTAAATGAGCCATGGAAGCAGCATGGCCTTTTTGGCGAGCCAGGGGCAGGTTTGGGCAGGCAGGACAACCCATGGGTGGCCATGCAGGGGTACTGGCCTCCCAGGGACATCAGGCCGGCCCTTCTCGTAGAAGCAGCATCCAGGCTTGCCGCAGAGCTGTGCGGTTCCTGGCAGCTCTGCCCCGGCAGCAGGAGCGGCACCGCTCGGGTCTCATTCCCCTTCTCCATCCATCCATCCACCCACCGGCCCCTTTGTGCTTTGACAGTGCCTTGCTACCCCACCGCCTCGACCTTCTCTGGGGCTCCGATGGAAGCAGATGGTCTGTTGTGTCCGGCCAGCCAGCGCCGAGGCCGAGGTCACCCCTGCTCTGACGGGGAGACAAAGCTGGAAGGCAGCGGTGACGGTGGCACCGGCCTTCCCAGGCGGGGGCTTCGCGGGCTCCATTATGCTGCTCACAAGGGCCCGTGTGTGCAGTGGGGTGGGGAGGAGAAGAATTTGGCTTTTGAGTGAGCTTATGCATCCCATTTAAAAAGCAGCCATCTGTTTTCACACGCCCAACAGAAGGCAGCGGGTTCACAGAGGGATGTGGGAGGCTGCAGTTTGGCACAAAGAGTAATTTCAGGGAGCCTGCGCTCCGCTCTTGCTGGGTAGGCCAAGTCCCCTCCTGCACAGAGCTCTGTTCCCTCCCTCCTGTGCCAGTGAAGCCCTCCTGCCCATCTCGGGAGCTCATCCCCTTCGCAGGTGTCAGAGTCTGGGGCTGACTGATGGCCCAGCCTTTTAGCGAGCTGCTCCGCTGCAGCTGCAGGACAGCACCAGGACAAAGGGTCGGTTTTTTGCCCCCACGCTGCGACCTCCCGTTAACTCTTCCCCGGCGTCTCTCTTGCACAGGCGATCCATGAACGAGATCGTCTGCGTGTCTGCCCCGTCAGCCCACGGCCTGGGGGCTGTTCACGTCTCCGTCAGCGTCGACCGGGCTCAGCTGGAGCGGACCTTGCTGTTTGAGTACATCGACGATCCGAAGGTGCAGCACATCGAACCCGAGTGGAGCATCGCCAGGTAACGCAAGGCCCTGACAGCGGGTCCTTGACAGCGGGAGAGAAGCCAGCTCGCCTGGTCTGGGTCTCCTCTCTTGGCATACGCTCAGTGAGGCCAAAAGAGGGTCTGTTTGGAAACGCACGTACCACCCAGCTTCCTGCATTTGTCAGGGCTGGGCCTCTGCAGCCTTAGCATTTACCGAAAATCAGGTCCAGAGTTACTAAAGTAGTTGTGATTACCAAGGCAATTACAGCAGTAGCAGTCTGCACCGAGATTCTGGGAGCACGAATAAAGCCAAGATCACTTCCATCTGCTGAAGAAGTGCACAATTGCTCATTAAAGGCTCCTTCTTGTAGTCCTGGAATGAAACAAAACCAGCAACCACCAAGAAAGGAAAAAGCTGATGCTAATCAAAATGTACTGTTTATCCCAGATTCACTGCTAGGAACGGGGCAGCCAGCGCTGTCACATCACCGTGACGTTGTCGCTGCTAAAAACCCTGGGCCATACTCGTCCCCTGGTGTTACTTTAATGGTTGTGCTCGCAAGGGCTGTAACGCAGCTACTCATTTCAAATTCCAATTATTTTTTAAAATTGCCCTTGAAAGAAGTAAGTGCCTCGCAGCAGGCTCTGCAAGACGTTTGCTTTGAGTCCAAATTCAAGACCGCGTCTGGTTTAGGGTGAGACGGGTTTGATGGTCAGGACTGCTAACAGTGGTGGTGTAAAGGGAACAGCTGGGCTCTGCTCTAGAGGTGCTGGAGGCTCGGGTGAATCTGGGCTGTGCTGCTCCAGTTAACACATGAGAGAAGAAGCCAAGAGTGAAGGACTTTGCTCAGGGGCACTGGCTGTAGGAGAATGGGGGTTCTGTAGCCCGGGGGGTTGTGTCCTCCCTGGCCCTGATGGCACTGGGTGCTCTTCATCCCTCCCCTGCTCTGTGAGACAACTTGCTGCGTCTGCAGTCTAGATGCAAGCACACGTCAGTTCCTTCACTGCACGTACCATTTATCGTGTTCCTTAAAAACATCACTATGTAAATCATTAAACACTGTGACTAATTTATTGTCTTATGTATTTAGTCTCAGCTCAGTTGATTTCTTTGGTCCCATTTCTCATCCTGCTGCCTTGCAGTGCTGTTAGGTGGGAGAGGGTGCAGCTGAAAACAGAAAATCCAGCTAACTTGAGACATCACTCCTCAGCGACTCAGGGAGTGGGTATTAATCCACGCTGTCGCCTGATGCCTGAAGTGTCTGCAGAGAACATCTTTCCGAGATCAACAAGCATCCGCATTGTCAAGCACAGTCTCCCTGCACAGCCCCAGCCCCTCCTGCCAGATGTGTTAATCAGGTGTCTCCTTATTCTCCGCAGCGGATACACGCCCCTGACCATCACCGGCTCCAACCTGGATGTGATCCAGGAGCCAAGGATCCGCGTCAAGTACAATGGCAAGGAGTTTGTCAACGTAAGTAGCTGCTGTCAGGGCGGTGGTGCCAGGCTGTGCCTGGGAGCATCCCCGTGTGCTGCCGCATGGCGGGTCCCCCCCCACCCGGATGCACACGTGCGGTTACTGGTGCCAGTGCTCTCTGCGTGGTGAGACTTGCCGTGGCAGAAGCTGCTCTGGGGTTATTTGCCTAGACTTACCCAAATTGGGGACCCTGGGAGGAGGGGTTCTGACACACAGAAATGGGAAATTACTTTCTCAGCAATACACTAACTGCCAAGGATTTTTCAAAGCTAGAAATGGAAGGCTCCATTTTAGGTCACGTCCATCACCTCAAATTCTGTCTCGGGTCTGACAAACTTCTTTCACTCCTGAAATTACCCCTTTTGCCAGAGCCCCTGAGCCCCGAGAGCTCTCCTCTCCCCAGCATCCTTCCATTTCCAGTACCTAGCTCAGCTCTTCTGCCACATTACAACGGAAAGTCCAAGTGTAGCTGTCCCCATCATTCCCAGCTGCTCCACACTTCCCATTTTAGTCCTGCTCTTTCTGTAAAAGCCCAGAGCTAGGCGCCGAGACCTGCCAGCTACGAGGCTGCTATGTTTAACTAGGCTCTCCCTAGCTGCCTCTCTATAAATAAACCTCCTATTGCTGCAGCTCTGGGCCCCGCAAGCCTGTACCAGCCCAGGGAGGGAAGGATAGAGGGGAACCGCTTCTGAACAAGAAGCTTTCAGGCCGCTTTTGCAGCTTGATCACCATGGTAAGGCCAGGTGCTGCTTCCCTGCGCCCTCCTCGCTGTGTGAAGGATGCTGGTTGTGGGGCTCTGGGTATTTTGGTGAAGCTGGGTGTTGTTTTTCCGCCTCCTTCCCCTCCTCCCGTCTATCACCCTGATGTTCCCAAAGCAAGGAGTTGGTAGCAGAGTTTGGGGTTGATCTGAAATGCCACCTCCTTCCCCTATCTGTATTTTTTCAGTCCAAGAGTGAGAAACTGAAATGAATCCTCAGCTAAACAGGAACTAAGATGTTCTTGTATGCTACAAATAAGAATTGTACCTCCAGGACCCGCAGGAATTATTTTGACCACGTAAAACTGAAATATATTGTTTCTATGCAGTGATCTTTCTGACTGAATCTGTATTATCTTGGAAAGGGCAAATCACTTTGCAGTCTTTTCCTATTCCCTTTCTTCCTTCCCCTCTGAAGACCTTTTTCATCTGAGCTCTTTTTAAAAAGACATCTAATTTTGTTGCTAGCAGTTGCAGTTATAGTGCTACAAAAATAATTCTGAAGACACAAAATTGAGTGAAATTAAATCTTCCACTTACAGAGGGAGGCCAAATGGTTGGGCTCTTGCTGCTTTATAAGGCAAGAGTCTCATAAATCAGCCAGCTTTCCGCTTCCAGGGCTGGAGGAGCTGTGGGTGTCCTCAGGCTGGCAGGTGATGACCTTCGTATTACCTCCAGCTCCTGAGTGTCAGATGATCGTTCCTCTCCCGCGCTGGCATTCGGGAATTGCTTCTAGTCCCCCATTTGTAGCAGGGACCAGGTATTCGCTATGGGTCTGTTTCAAAGCTAGCATTGCCGAAGAGGGTGCAGCTGGAAAGAAAAAGAAAAATAAAGAGAAAGGGCTAAGTGATCCACTATGCAAGGCTCTAGCTCCTTTAAAACGCTGCTTGTTTGGAAGCTCCCTCTCCATCTCTGCACCAGTGCCTTTGCACTGGCCAGAGGGGAAGCAAATTCCCCCAAACTATGGCTGCAATGCATGAAGCCTGGATTAAATATTGCCAGCTAAACTTGAATCCGCTGGATTTTTCAGGCAGTATTTAAGGAATCAGAACGTCATTGTCCAGGTTGGGATAAGTTTTTCCCTGCCGTCTTTCAAAGCATTGCCTTCCCCACAGGTCTGCAAGGTGGTGAACGCCACGGCGCTGGCCTGCCTCGCCCCCCCCCTCACCCCCGAGTACCGGCCTGGCCTGGACGCCGTTGAGCGGCCAGACGAGTTTGGGTTTATCTTTAACAACGTGCAGTCCCTCTTGGTCTACAACGACACCAAGTTCATATACTACCCCAACCCAACGTTTGAACTCCTGAGCCCGACCGGGGTGCTGGAGCAGAAGCCGGGGTCACCCATCATCCTGAAGGTAAGGAGGGCCTTACTTGCCCTGTGGGAAGAGGCAAAAAAAAATCCCAGAGAGAGGACTTTTATACCCCCTTTGGAGAATGGCGTACACTAGACGGAGTCCCATCGTTTGCACGAGCTGGGAATGAGATGAAAACTGGAGAAATGCGCTGCATCTTTGTACAGTCTTCTCTCCCCTTGTCCCTAGGGCAGAAACTTGTGCCCACCCGCTCCTGGAGGAGCAAAGCTCAACTACACCGTGCTGATTGGAGAAACACCCTGCGCTGTCACCGTCTCCGAGACCCAGCTGCTGTGCGAGCCACCAAATCTCACCGGACAGCACAAAGTGATGGTGAGTGACCAAACGCTGCTGTCAGCACCCCTTCCCTCCCTCCCCATCCTTTCTCTTCCTCCTCCAGCTCCCTGACTTGCTCACTTATTGAGTGCAATTTCATGTCCAGGGATCGGAAGGATTTTAGATCTGTATGGCTGTCTAATTGGAAGCTTAAAATATTGATGTGGATTAGCATGGAGAAACTTCTTATTCCCTCCCTGAGATTCACCATCTACTATCAGAGCCTTCTAGAAAGAACGAATCTTTCTAGCAGTGCCTTCAGCACCAGGTACCATCCTTTCTCTGGTGCTGCTTGCTCTTCCTTCAGTAGGTGAGACCATTTTCAGGGGGCTGTGTTCTCCCTCCTGTAGGGATTTTATCAGTCCTTGTACCATATCTGATCTGCTAAGTGGATGGAGAGGTTTCGCTTTTGCCCGAAGCAGACGCAGCCGGAGACATCTGAACACTGGACGGGCTGGATCAACAGCCTTATCCAGGATAACAGTTGGTGTCTTCCTCTGCTTTGGTTTTGGGCATCGCTGCTTCCTCAAATCCACTCGCAGACCAAGCACGCAGCTGCCGAAGCGCTTGAGTAGAGCCCAAATGAGATTGTAATTGTGATTTATTTCCCTTTAAGTTTAGCATCCAAAACATACTCAGATTATCCCAGTGTGATTCACAGAAGCGCAACCTGGCTGAGAGCTGCTTGCATCTGTGGCCCGGGCACATCCAAGAAAAGCCTGTCCCAGCATTAACCTCCAGTGTGTTTGCTCTGTAGCTTTCACATAGGGCTTTCTCTTCCCTTCTCTGTTCTCTCTTTCCAGTCGCTCTGGTTTCTTGTCAGCGAAATTATCACTGGGTTGCTAATGTCCATGGCTTACAAAAGGGAGTTGAAAGCTTATAAAATGAAAGTCAAATGGAGCCATCAGATAATAAGAACAAAGCCCAGATAGTGAAGGGCTGGCGCATTTATCATGACTTGAAGCCTCCCTGCTTTCGCATAAGCTGCATCCTCTGTGTTTGAAGGCGGTGGGAGTTGCTATGGTCTTGGCTGAAACGGAGGCAGTTCGGTGCTTCCTTAGGGGTCTGTACAGCCCGTGCAGTGCGTGCCCTGGCCAGGAAGGACGGGGCTTTGGGACAGGCTGACACCCTTACCCGAAGCTGCTGGTTACCTCCGTTGTGCTTTGTAGGTGCGTGTTGGTGGTATCATCTTCTCCCCTGGTTCGGTGAGCATCATCTCAGACAGCCTCCTGACCCTGCCGGCCATCGTCAGCATCGCGGCCGGAGGCAGCCTGCTCCTTATCATCGTCATCATCGTCCTCATCGCCTACAAGCGCAAATCCCGAGAGAACGACCTGACCCTCAAGAGGCTGCAGATGCAGATGGACAATCTGGAGTCCCGGGTGGCCCTGGAGTGCAAGGAGGGTCAGTACTGCCCGGGACCGGGCGCTCTCTGTGTGCTGTGGCCCCATGCTCTGGTCCCCAGCTTTCCCCGCCGGGGCCACACCAGTCACCTGATTTTTGCAGCGAGGAGCGGGGTGCGTGCCCCCGCGAGGTTTGCACGCCTGCCCCGCTGCGGGAGGGTGGGCAGCAACAAGTGTGTCAGCGGCAGACACGGTTCTGCTGCCTAATGTGCAGAGAATAGGATTAGAGCTTGATCCTGCTTAAGCGACATGCCTCGATCGCATTGCGAGGATGGTGCGAGCCCCAGGGTGCCCGGCACAATATGCCCCCTTGTCTATGCCCTTTAGTGAAGGGCTTTTAAAAAGGCACAGAGTGAGATAGGGAGCAGAGGAGGTTCGGACCTCTGAGAAACAGTGTGTATCCCAAATGGAAGGCAGGAGTGCTGGAAAGCTGGTCCAGTCCCTCCTCCAGTCTATAAGATGTGAGCCCAGAGCAGTAAGAGTAGGTCTGAGGGATAGGAAGAAGCTCCTCAAGCATTTGCTTCTGGGGAATCTTGCATGTTATTTGGACTAGCTAGACCTGCCGCCTGTGGATTTCAACAGCGACAAGTCTTGTCCCTTGCAATGAGGTGGCTGAGCCCAGCCTCTCCGCAGGGGAGCAAAGGTGGACGTGGGCAGTCCTTTCTGCAGCTGGTGGGTTGAGACAGAAAGCAGTCTTGTTTCATACATCCTTCCAGCTGGAAGGGAGCTCAGTGATTCAAAGAAAAATAAATAGAAAGCTGCAAATTTCATAGTGTGACCTCTGTATGTGTAGAGAGTTGCATTGGATTCGTTCAGCTGATTTTAAAAGGATAGCCTTGAAAGCACAGGACAAAAAATGAGATATATTCAGGAGAGACCACAGCTTCGGCATGGGCACAGCCTAGCTGGGGTAGAGAGACCTTACTGAGCCAGCATTTCATACTTTGGAGAATGAACACAAAGTCATACATACAGCTGTATAACATGGTGATGTTGTGTTATGAGAGGAAGAATAAATTCCTTCCTGACCCCTGCAGCAAGCAGTTCCTGCTTGGATTTGATCTGCATCAGATTTGATTATTTTGGCAACTGTTGATAGAGGAGGAGAAGACGAAGAAAGGAAAATATGGGAGGCACCAAGTTATGAAAACAGATCCTCGTTTCTATCTGCAGCCTTTAAGGTGTTTTAGGTGTGCATACACAGGTGTGAACTGCATACAAATTAATAAGCATGTTTTGTTCTCAGCAGCTGCTCTGTGCAGTGTTACTCTCTTGCTCTCAGCTGCTGAGGCAGAGTCTCCAAGGGTGAGGGTCTGTCTGAGCTGTGCGGCAAGGTCTCCTCTGAATTGGTTTCCTGAGCTGGCCCATTTAGGTTGCTGCCATGCCCCCAAGGAGAGCACGCAGCCAGCCCTCCCCAAAGCCTCTGCCCCACAGCCTCGGCTCCCAGAGCTCACATGTGTTTCTCTGTCTTGTTCTCTTCTCCCCAAATAGCTTTTGCAGAGCTGCAGACAGACATAAATGAATTAACCAGTGACCTGGATCGCTCCGGGATCCCATACCTCGACTATCGGACGTATGCCATGAGGGTCCTTTTCCCCGGCATCGAGGACCATCCTGTCTTGCGGGAGCTGGAGGTGAGGAAAAGGCTGTGCTCCAGCCCTTCGAAGTTTCCCTGAGCCCTCAGGGAAGGCAGCGTGAAACCCTGAAGCACCTTTATGCCTTATATATATATATATATATATATATATATATACATATTTCTTATTAGAGGCACTGGGGTTAGCGGGATGAGCCCTGAGTTAATTTTAACTAAGCAGCTGGTGTTTTATCTCCATCGCACATTGCTTGATTCCTTTTGGTTTCTTCTCCCAGGTGTTGCTTTAGTTTTATTTTACGGGTTTTTATATTGCTATAGGCCAGCAGCAAAGCATGCCAGATAAGTTACCGGTGTCCTTTTCAAGTCCCTCTTAATCACCTTACCGTGCAGGGGAAGGCTGTGCACCTGGGAGCATCCTGCCAGGAGCATCCTGCTGCTGCTGCTGCTGTTGCATGGCGTGTCCACAGGAGGGCAAGCACCATGCCCAGGCATAGCCGGCCTCCTGCCCAGCTGTGAGCAAGCACTTGCATCTCCCTGGTTTTTCCACCAGTATGTGCCAAAAAAACCCCCAATGATGGTGCTTCAAGAAACATTATCTGCCACCGAGCTTGAGGCTGCCGCCCTTCATTGGGGATGCCCAGAGTTACCGGGCTCAGCCCTCCCTCGTGGAGGCTGGCATTGCTCCAGTAAATCCTGAAAGTCCTACTGCCTTCACACAGACCAGGGGGTGGCCCAAATCTGCTGCCAGAGATGTAGGAAGAAGAATTCTTGATTGCTTGTGCTCCATACTGCTGCATTGCTTTTCCAGGCAAGCACTACTTAGCATTAATGCATCAAATTAGATTCCTCTCCGGTGGGCCACCAACACTGAGCAGTTGCTGTGATGTCGGTAAAACTCACACAGGCTTTGTACCAGCCTCTCCCAGCCCATTCCCATGCTCTTGAGTTTTCCAGTCTCACACGTTATGTTCACTGTTTAAATTGCCAAATAAGCTGATACTCTAGCAAACAAATATGAATGCTTTTTATTTGTTTTACTCATGAAAAACAGAATTGCAGAAGTGATAAATGTGTTGCCAATTACACAGTTGCTTAATTATGTAACGTTAGTAAAACCAATACATAAGTCTCCAAGATGTTTGGTAAAGAGTTGCTTAATGTAGTTCATCATTTTCACTTGTAATGAATTACTTGAATCTGCAACTGGCTGAATGCCTCAATTAATTTTTACACTTGTCCCATAGTAAAGCAATAGTCTGAATTAGTATTTAATTTACTTACAAGAGTGTCACTTTTTGTGCAAAACAAGCAAAATTGTATGTCATTTATAGGGCCATTAGCCTTAAAGCAGCGGCTTTATGGCATGTGGAGGGCGCAGCTTGGAGCAATGATTAAGGCGAGCCGTCCTGAAGTGCTGGGGGAGGACAGAAAGAGTGACGCTTGTTCAGGACTGGCCAGAGACCATGTTCAGGGATGCTGAGGCCCCGAGAAGTAGGGTGCTGGCTTTTGCACCCAGGGTTAAACCATTCACCCCACCCCTAGTGACGGCAGAGTGACCCCGCGGTGGCGCAGGGCTGCCCACCGGTCCCTTGTTCTCCCGTGCCTTGCCTGATGGGTGTGCTCTCCCCCACCACAGGTGCAAGGGAACGGGCAGCAGAGCGTGGAGAAGGCCTTGAAGCTCTTTGCTCAGCTGATCAACAACAAAGTCTTCCTGCTGACCTTCATCCGAACGCTGGAGTTGCAGCGCAGCTTCTCCATGCGCGATCGCGGCAACGTGGCCTCGCTTATCATGACGGGGCTGCAGGGCAAGCTGGAGTATGCCACCGACGTGCTGAAGCAGCTGCTCTCCGACCTCATCGAGAAGAACCTGGAAAACAAGAACCACCCCAAACTGCTCCTGCGCAGGTAACGCAGGGGGGCGGGGAGGGGACGGGGCTGCGGGCAGGTCAGCATGGTTCGCCGAGCTGGCACAGCCACACTGCTGGTGGCACCCGGGGGCTCTGCGGGACCAGGGTGCTGGTGTCAGGAGCAGAACGCTGCTCTCCATGGGGGACTTTGGATGACCCGTCCACTTCCTCGCCTGTCTCCAGGACATGGGGTTAACTCTACTCCGTGATTTCACAGATGGCTGAACAGGGTCTTAAATTGGATCCAAGAGAGCTATTACCTCTGCTGCCTGTCTCTCTCACTCATAAACTTCTACCTTGCCCCGGCAGCCCCCCCTGCCCTGGCTTGGCTGAGAGCAGACGATGATGCCAGCACTGTCACCTCTGCCATCCAGCTGCCTCCTGCCTGCACCTGCCTGAGCGAGCTCCTGCTTCTCTCACCTGTGTGTGTGTGCAGAGGTGCCCGAGCAGTTCAGCAAAGGGGTTTAGCCCCCACTGCCGGTCCTGTGTGGGGCTGCCTCAGGGCAGCATCGTGGCGGGGAGGTGAATGGCACAAAAACTGGAGCTCTTTCAGTCATCTTACTGGACTTCAGGCTCTTAAGGACAGGAGCCTGATTTCTTACATGTCTGTACAGTACTTAGGGTCCTTGTCTCCCATGAGCTGTGGTATTAACGTGATGAGTAGAGCATTAAAGACCTAGTGAAGAAAAGTACCTCTCGGATGGGCGATGCCATGAATTGCCCCTGGAGCCGTCAGGGAAAGGCAGGCTGCCCAGCAAGGCTAGGTCCCCCTCCTGATGGCAGCCCATCCTCTGCAGCCAGGCTGCTTCTGTGACCTTCACCCTCATGCATCTGAGCTACCTCGCAGGTATTTGTGGGCTTTATCCTCACAGCATCCATGTCTGCCTGGACGGAGCAGCAGCATTTGTGTTTCACAGCTGGGGGAAAGAACTCAAGAATGGATTAAGCAGCTCGCCCAAGATCGTGTTGGGAAATGGCAGGAAGAAAAAGGGGACAAAGTGCCCATTAATGAAGGCCAGATCAGCAGCCACAAGTAAAAGGCTACCCCTGTTCTCCATGTCATGAGCCATCTCCGTCCCGTGGTCCTTTGGGTCCTGGCTGTGCTGCAGAGCCTGGCCTTGGCCGGCGGCAGGAACGCGGCTGCCCCATCGGCTGTGCCTGCAGCTCCGCTGGCATCTTGCTCAAGTGGGTGGATGAAGGAGAGGAGAGGATTTCACAGCTCTAGGAAAATTTCAGGGATTCCTCCAGCCATAATGAATATACTTGACAGGAAATTGCTTTAAATCTGGCTGTGTTTGCGGAGGCAATAACTCATCTCGGAAAAGGAAGCCGTCTTAATTTCCCCCGTGGTTTGACGAGTCGCTGGGAAGGCATCTTCTGCCTCCGCCATCAATAATGACTTTTTGCGGTGCTCAAAAAATACACGGCTGGTGATCGGAGCCATGCCCCCTCCTCCCCGCAGCACCCAGCAAAGAGAAGGGACCATGGGCAACACCAGCAGCGTCGAAGCTGGCTGTTCTGTGCCAGGATTTAGCCATTTCATGGGAAACCTGACCTGGAACGTTTCCGAGGATGGGGCATCTACCACCTCTCTGGTCCAGTCTTTCAGCATCCTCATTGAAAAAAATTTCTTCCTTATATCTAATCCGAATCTCCTCTCTTTTAGTTTAAAACAATTTCCCCTTGTCCTGTCACTACAGGCCCTATCAAACCTACAGCTGGAGCCCTGTCCCAGCCCTGTGCCCCGTGGGCTCTCGGGTGGTGTTGGTGCACAAAACAGCCTGGGCTGGAATGTCTTGCTCTGACTCAATAAGGAGTGATCAGCCACAAAGTGAGATAAATTTTTTTCATTTTTTGAGCTCTCTGGTGGCAGCAGTTGATAATTGGCACTCAGTTCTTTCTCTCTTTCTTCCTCATTTTTCCCCCCTTCTCTTTCTTCCATGACTACCCCTCGCGGGAGACAGCAAGAAAGTTGACATTAAATCAAATAGCTGCTCTGGTTCCTGGCACAGAGCGCAGCACGCAGCAGTTCAGAGACCTAGATATAGCAGGGAAAATTAATAAAATACATATTTATTTTTTGGGTTCTCTCAGCTCTTTTTGTTTAGTTTTGTTTTATTCCTGGTGCCTCAGAAAGTCAGAGGGGCAGCCAAGGCGCTGGTTGCTGGCGTCAGACTCCTTTGGAAAGTCATCTCTGGATCATGCTTTGCCCTTGTTATGCGGTCAATATGCGAAGGTTTTTTTCGAAGTCTAGGGATTCTTCCCTGCCATGTTAATCTTCAGGAGCTTATTTTTTATTTTAAAGGCAGATCTATAACAGCATTTCAGATACCAGCCCAGCGATGGCGTAAGAGCGATGCCTGCCGAGGGGCAGCACAAAGCCCCGCGGCAGCTACTGCTGCGGCTCAGCAGACCCTTCCCCGCATCCAGAGAGAAAGGGAGGTCAGGCCCCATGGTGGCAGGCAGAGTTTAAGGGATGGCTTACCCAGCCATCCAGCACCGATCCGATTTCAAAGGCAGAGGCGGCCAGGGAAAGTATACACAGCAGACTTGTTTGCAAGGAGCCTACAGTGCTCCTGCCGCACCCAGCAGCGATGAAGGTTATGAGCAGCCTCTTTCCTCAGCCACTGTAGGACAGTGATGATTAACTCAATTGTTGGCCGTCCCCAGGACTGGTGCACTGCAAATATCTCACGGTGTCAGTCTGCGTTGAGATGAGAGTGAGATTCAGTGCTGGAAGGTAAGGATAAATGGGCTTTGACAGAGATGCTCCGAGGTGTTCCTTTTTGCTGTTCCATTCAGCTGCTCTTGTATTTCTGATAAAGAAATAAAAGGGGACAGCTAGGCACAGGAGTATCCGATACCCTTCTCCCACACAACATGCCCCAACTTCTCTGTCCCTCCATGTTTCAGTTATTTTTACGCTGCGGGTGTCAGTGTCAGGCCATGAGCAGCCAACAGGGACAGGACGCAGCATTACTTCACTGGTAGGGCTAATCGGGAGGCTTGCCAATTCTTAATTTAATATTCTATTAACAGAGTAGTTTATTAAATTAATATTCACCCTGAAGTCCTGAATGTATAATTTTCTGACTTTTTCACCTATTCTTTAGTTCGTATCACTGACTCTCCAGTTTCCATAGGTCACTGGTATGGCAGTGTGCTAGTGCTTCTCCTCCTTAATTGTGTGACTGAAATATTTTAAACAGGAGAACAATGTGCCTGTCAATTTGTAGGATGAATTTTTAGGCACTTAATCAATTCAGGCTTAAATTCTTTGGGGATCTGCAGACATTTTCACAAATTCCTGGCAGATGTTGCGATCCTAAGAGATGATGGGTAACGTGACCCCAGGTCTGTTTGCTGATTGGCATCAGTTTTTGTTTGCTGAAATCTGTGGCTCCTGTTTGTACTTGATCTGCTTGACTTTGGGATCAAACCCTGTTGCTTCTATAGTGTATGTTTTTCATCAAGTGCCGGAGTTTTCAAACATGCGGGATGCTGTATAAATACATACCAAGAGGCAGTCCCTAATTCAAGGCAGCAGAGCGGATGGGGGAGAATAGGGAAAATGGGTCCGGAGCGGGATGGTGACTCGCTCCAGTCAGGGTACGGGCAGAGGCAGAGGCTCGGTGCATTGCCGTGCCCGCTGGGCATCTCCCGAGCAGGGTGGTGGCACAGGGCTTGGGAAGGCAGTTGCCAGGAATGGCACCGGGAGCAGAGCTGCCGGCCAAGGAGATGAAGGTGCAGAGAGGTGCCCAGACCTGGCGGGACTGCTGCCTTGCTGCAGGCTCACCGTGAAGGCAGAGTGGGGCATGGTCCCCAGAGGAAAGGGTGCTGCAGAGAGCAAGGTATTGGATCCACCCCTCTTCGCTTGCTGAAATTTGGCCCAGATCCCGGTATCGCATGTGGCACGAGGGGAAGGCTGGTAGTGCAGGGAGCCAGGCTGCCCAGGGTCACGCTGGCAGTGGCTCGGCTGCGGCAGAGCAGCTCTCGCCTGCACGGCCTCACGGGCGGGCTGGCAGCCTTGCTTGCCCGCCTGCCACCCCCAGCATGAGCTGCGTGCTTGGGGCTCAGATGTGGACTGTGAGACACCCTGCTACCAGCACAGCCATCCTGTCCCGGACCCAGGAAAAGGGATTGCGGTGCTTTAAGGAAAGTCTCCTGGTCCTGCAGAGCCAGCATTAAAAACTCTCATTAGGAGCCATTGTATTTAAATTAGAGATAATCTTGGGCACAATGTGTGGAGAGGACGCTGGGTGGGACTGGGGAGAAAGCTGCAATTTCTCTGCCATTGTCACCCTGCTGTCCCTGATTGCCAGGAACTGCTGCAAATCCCAGTGATTTACTGAGCCAGGCTGTAATTTGTCCACGTGCAAGGAGCCGAGTGTCACCAGGCTCCCTGTCACCAGTCCCATCAGGGCTGTGACGGGCTGTCAGCTGGGCAAGCTGCTGTCAGCTCGGTGCAGGGGGGGATGTGGGGGACAGCGCTGGCCACATCCTGCTGCCTGCCTGCTCTGGGGCCACGTGGCCCGGTTCAGAGCACCACGGGAGCTGTGCCAGGGTGCAGCCGGGTGGTGCCACCCGGGGAGGTCTGGGGCCTTTGGTTCATGGTGTGGGGTCTGTATGTAACGTTGGTGTCCTCCTGGCTTCCCTAGGACCGAGTCGGTGGCTGAGAAGATGCTGACTAACTGGTTTGCCTTCCTCCTCCACAAGTTCCTCAAGGTAAGGAGGGATGGAGCTGAGACCCCGCTGCCGCTTTGCTGTCTCACCCGCCAGCCATCCCCAGGGTGAATCTGGGCTTGAAACAAGTCAAAAGATATAGTAGCAAGGCAGGGGAGGTTTGCTCGGAGATGCCTGCACTTGGGGCTGCTGTTACACGGGCTGAGTCAAGCTGTCACAGCCTCCTTCAACCCTCAGATCTCCTGGTGTAATTCTCATGTACTAGAGTTTCTGTTGCACCTCTTTAGTACTTAGGAGAAATTCTCACTTACATCTCCGTGCCTGGGCTTCCATATTTTTTAACTTTATTTGTGGTTTTGGAAGCCCCACAAAATGTGCTTCATGGGCGTGAACAACGAGATCAAGATCTCAAATTCCTTTTTTTACAGCCGTATAGATTCAGTAGAGATTTACCAAGCCAAAGACAACATATCCCTCGAGCAATGGAGCTCATGGTTTTGGCTGTTCTCTCCAGGAGCTGCTGGGGGCTGAGCCTGGATTGCACATGTGCTAAAGATTGAGTCCATGGGACTATGCCTCTGCTGAAATGGATCATGTGCAAAACCTGTGTGCAGGCTAGTGGTCCTGGAGGAGATGCACCTTCACCTCTGTGTTAATTTTGCTGTCTGTCTCATTATGTAGGAATGTGCTGGAGAGCCACTCTTCATGCTCTACTGTGCCATCAAGCAACAGATGGAGAAAGGTCCGATTGATGCCATCACAGGAGAAGCCCGTTACTCTCTCAGTGAGGACAAGCTGATCCGACAGCAAATTGAGTACAAGACTCTGGTGAGTGATCGCTGTAGAAGCTGCCATTGAATTGCTTCTGTCCTCCCCACTTGGACGTGAGCTGTTCTGACTTCTAGGCCAGTGACTAGGACACTGCCAGTGCAATAAAGCCTCGTGCTGCTGCTAGACCCATGCCTAAGTCAGGTGTGTCCCTAATTTTCAGGTACAAATAGCCTGAGCTAAGATTTTGAAAAGCAGGGTTGGAGGGGAGTGTTTTATCTCCCCGTGCACTGAGCGTTGCCCTCCCTCTAGCAAATGAAAATGGGCATCCAGGACTCCTATCTTAGTAATCATTGTAAAGATATACTAGAGGCAGCAGCAATGATGCAATTAGGGATGCAGTGGGTTTTTTATGAGAATGGGTTGTTATGACACATGTGGTTACAGTTCTCCTGGATGCTTGTCTGAAGCCCTTTAGAGCATGATGTGGTTCTCCTTCCCTTCCAGATCCTAAACTGTGTGAACCCAGATAATGAGAACAGTCCAGAGATCCCTGTGAAGGTGCTGAACTGTGATACCATCACTCAAGTCAAAGAGAAGATCCTCGATGCAGTATACAAAAACGTCCCGTATTCTCAAAGACCAAGAGCTGTTGACATGGACTTGGGTAGGAGCTTCCCAGCCTCGTAGGAGGGGGACGATCAGAGAGGTTGATCAGTGAGTCTTGGTGGGTTTTGCAGAGCTCGAAAACTAGAGCTCAGGCTGCACAACACCATACGTGTTTCTGCCCCTAGAAAGCATGGGCACTGCTCCTGCCAGATGGGTTTTGAGCTCTGTGGCATCAGCTAATTGTCCATTGACCACAGAGCAAATGATTCCTGAAGCCTCCTTCACTATGCTGAGAATTTAGCTTTTCTCTGGGTGCCTCTTCCCGAGGGATGGGCTTTTCTACAGGCTCGACTGTCCAGTAGTTACTTGGGCCAGAAGTGGGTAGAGCCTGTTAGTACCTTTTCCCTCTCTGACCATCGTGTCTGCCTGGTTTTTGCCTCTCCTGCAGAGTGGCGGCAGGGCCGGATAGCTCGTGTGGTCCTGCAAGATGAAGACATCACCACCAAGATTGAAGGAGATTGGAAACGCTTGAACACCTTGATGCATTATCAGGTAGGAAAACAGCCCCAGCAGACAGCTCCCAGAAAGCTGCCAGGAGGGAAGAAAAGAAAAGCAGAAATTTAATTCCCAAGTATCTCATCTACCAAGACAGTCAGGGAGGTCGCATTTGTATGATAAACCAGAAGGGTTCAATGTGCTTACGCATTAGACGGGAAAGCAACCTTGACACGGATCTCAAAGAAACTAGCAGAGTTGAAAATTGGCTAAATTAAAACCATCAGCCGTGCTTGTGAGATAGAGGGAACAGTGGAGAGGGCTGAGCTGCCACTGCTGGCGCTGCGGCAGCTCATCTCTGATACTCGTGATCTTCCTACGCGTTGACTCTTGAGCATTGCGCAAGGAGTGAAGAAGGGAAACAGAGCAAATACTTAAAATACTGTCACATGGGAGGGTCGAGGGAGCGCTGGGGGGAGGTACAGGATGAGGCCTCGTCAAGGAAAGGTGAATATCAAGAGCTACGTCTTGACAGAGTGACATCAAATCTCCTAATCCCAGACCTAGTCTTCCAAGCCAAGTAACAGGAGTTTTGCCACTAAAGTCACATAAAACAAAGCTAGACAGCGAAGATGCTCCATTGTGCATCAGCCAGGGTGGGCGAGGTGACCTAAGAAATTGTTGTCATCTTTAGCTCTTGCAGCTTGTGTGCCCCAGCCCAGCCCCGGCTGCCCCGGATAGCCGTGCATCTGTTGGAAAGGGCTTCTTATGGTGTGGGAAAGATGGAAAGAGAGGTAAAGACGCAGCTGAGGAAGGTTTGGTTAAAGAGAATCAAAGGTTTTTACTCAAAGCCTGTCTGCAGCAGAGGATAACTGCATTAATTGGGACCTGTAACCTACTACTGTCCATCACTACCTACACAGAAGTGTTTAGTATTTAATTTGGCATCTTTCCCTGTGTATACACCATCTCAAGTCCATCAGTGTGACTCACGCTGTGTAAGCTGAGTGTGAGCCAGTATTGACAGGAGCCATATAATCAAGGAGCGAGGCAGAGAGAATGGCATAAATATGCAAAGTGCATGTGAAAAAGCACCTCGAGGGTCAACTTTTCCAAGCAGCCTGAAGGATTTAAACACAGATTACTGTAAAATGTCGTAAGAGTTGTGCAGATGAATTCCATTGTTTCTAAAATCTGTTCTACCTGACAGTTGCAAGGGACTAACCAACGCTCAGGGAAGCAGCGAGACTTCATTATGCCTTGATCTTTAAAAGTCAGCTTAAGGAAGTCACAAGTGAAATCTGTGTTTGTCTGATATGTGTTGGGTGTGAGGGGAGGGGGTACTTTTGGTTTAGTGCCTGTGGGAAAATCTGAGCCACAAGTTTACCCTTAAAATAAACAAAATCCTTGCAACACTCAAGATGCTGCAGCTATTCCTGCCATTTGAATGTCAGTTTTGTTCTGGAAGACAGTAGAATTTTGCTGCCAGACATCCAAACAGGTAGCAATTGCACATGTCTCTCCCTGCGCTGGCCCGAGCTCTGCGCAGCCCGACAGAGCTGTTTCAGCCATAAAAAGAAGCCAAGTTCTCTGCACTGCAACAGAAATCTTGTCAAGGCAGGGCTTTTGCCAAAAACAAACAGCAATATTTTTTTTTGGTATTCCTACCAGGTTTTTTTTCTGTTTAAGTAATAAATATTTTTATTAGGTATCAAAAATACAGATGCTCCAGGACTACACAGTAAAACAAATATGTGGGCAAAGGCACAGCTTAGAAGAGGGTATAAAATCATTTGAGTTTCAAGCGCTGCTGTCTCACCATTTTAACAGGAGTGTTACATATAAAACAGGTGTGGTTCAGGCCATAAAAATGAAATCTAGATTTCTCCAGCTTCTGGAGGACTAGTGAAGACAATTTCTCAATTTCTAGAAAAAATAAAAGCTAGCTCTGTAAAGCTATGTCTGTCTTTTATTCAGAGCTGTCCTGTCTTTATTGTGATTCGAAGGCAAAGCGATGTCTGGGTTTGCACGCAGTAATTGGAGATGCACAGCCCATGTTTCCGTCCGATAACACCGGGCGTTTTGTGGTCTCTTGCGGAGGTGCTGGTACCTGGGCGTAAGCGCTGAAGCAAGGACCAGAACCTGCCCGGTCCCCGCAGCCTTGCCCCTGCTCCTGATTTCTGGGGTCCGTTTGCTCCACAGCCCCGTTCCCTGCAGCTTCTGGACTCAGACTCCTGTCAGGGACCAAACCAGCCTCCTGCTCACCGTGCTCTGGGGCAGGCTGGGGAGGCTCTACAGGGGACGGTCATTTAATTCCAAGAGTTTCTCAGCTCTGCACTTGGCTGCTGGATTTTGACACTATTACATTTGTTTTCTACATGTTTAGGATGATAAAAATACAATTTGTATATCTGCATCAACCGATAAAATATATTTTTCATGGGAAGCCTTCGCATGTAAAAGCCAGATTGGATTTAAAAAGAAATTTTCATCTTTCTGTAATATTTTTGAACCACTTTATAGAATTATGTAGAGAACTGTATGCCTGCTGCTTACTTCATCATTGATAAAAATAGGTGTATAGGTTAAATAGGCATAATTCTTTGCTAAATTCTCTGGAGCTTTTAAACTATATTGTAAGGAATTGTATTACATTTGTGTAGTATCCTTTTGGTTTCATGCCTATTAAAATCCGTGGGAGAGTCTCACCCTGCATGGCTTTACTCAAGAAAAATGAAACACTGAATTTAATATCAAATGATTTACAGTGGCTCATGCGGGGTTAACTCTGAGGCAGCAGCGCATGAATACCTGTCAGCTACTGTGAGTCTGGAAGGGCTGAGAGACTAGAAAAGTATTTTAAATGAAAAATTAGAAGCCGAGATGGAAGATTTGGGTGGAAAATGAGACCCAGGAGCTGAGGGTGGTGTGGATGTGGAGCCAGCATCCTCGCTGCATCCTCACTACCCCACGCAAACACAGTATTATTGTCTGGGCTTCTGCCCTGCTGCTCTCCCTGCTCCAGGTTTTATTTTTCTTTTCCTTAAGGTGTTTTTTGCAGCGCGTTTCCAGCTCATAGAAGACTCGGAATATTTATAAAGTTGTAAAACAGCCAGCCAGCTTTGCAGGCATCTCTGGGGCTTTATGGTAGTGTGGCAACAGCAGAGCGAGATGGGAAATGAATGTGTGTTACATCTGATGTTAATTTGCACGCTGGTATTTTGTAGCTGACAAGAGCCATTCGACCCAAAATTTAGAGAGTGAGAGTGCTCTGTGTGTGTGTGGAATTTTTAATGCCCCTCTCCCAGTTAACCACAACTCTGGTGGAACTGGATCCCAGCACCGGGGCCGGGCGAGCTGCTGCCGGCACACTCAGGTTTCTCCCTAGTGGAATTGAACTGAAGTGGCAGCTAATAACAGCCTAAGAAAATAATATCACCACTGATTGTTCTTTCCATTGACTTAATAAATTCGATGAAGGGAGGCAGGAGCAGAAGAGGAAATAACAGAGGTGTTTGAAGTGTTCTGCTTAGAAATACCTCATTTCTGTATTGTGAAACACAAGTGACTATTATTTCCACTGTCACTAGCAATAATAATAACTCGCATTTACACGAAACCTTTCATCTGAATAGAACTCAAATCCTTGAAGGCAGTGAAGATCGCTGTGTGCAGCTCACCTCGCGGCAGCAGACGTGGTACAGACACCCCTTCTGCTGATAGTGCGGGGAGATGCCAGGGGAGCAAAATCCAGCTGCTGGCCTTGAGCTTCCCCGTGCATAGGGACAGTCCCTCGCAGGACTCCTGGCAAGTAAGGGAGGACTTAGCCCCAAAAGCAATTTCTCCAGCATGAAGAGGCATTTCTCTTGTGCAGCTTCTCTAAAGAATGTGTTGGCTGGGCCCTGGCAGGTCCGTCAGCCTGCAAGATGCAGTGACTCCGCTCTCTGCTCGCTTGCCATGCTGCACCACGGGCCACGAGTTCAAAATTAAAAGACACTCAGGCCCATTCCCTGGAAACCTGCAGATTCTTAATTAAGGGAAATAAGTTAAAAAACTTCCAGTGACTACTAGATTTATGGGGAGGATAAAATTAAACATGGCTACTAAAATCTGCTATAACAAAATCTTGTTAGCACTAATGTTCATTTATAGTTTGACTTCCCAGCATTTAATTCCTTCTGTGGTGCAGTAGAGGGACTGACAATTTAATACCCTGAAAGATGGCTTTATGACTTGCTCAGCTGTAAATCAAACTTTTAAAGTTCGTAAAAATTGCTAAAATAAAAAATGGTTTAATAGGAATGTTTTATGGTCCATAACGTTATTATAGCCATTTTATTCCCTCTGCATTGTTACTTTAATTGGTTCACAACAATTCTTGAGATTCTCATTTTTATTGGATAAAACGTAATCTTAAATCAGAACGACCAAAAACATCTTCAATACGTCTTTTGATTTATCACTCCCTTCCTTCAGTCCCTTGCTGTAGAGCTGCTACCAACCCAGCACAGAGCTCAGCCCGACCAGGAGCGCGTCTCTGCAAGGGCTGGCCGGCAGGATTGCTCCCCGTGCCCTCAGGAGCCCCGGGCCGTGCTGACAGCTCCCTGCCCAGGCTGGGATTTCTGTTACTTGTGTTTGCTGGATGAGCAGCTGGTGATCGCAGTGTGGATGGTGGATCTCGCTGAGCTTTTCTTCTCTTCCTTTGCCTCCCCAGGTATCAGACCGCTCGGTTGTGGCTCTCGTTCCCAAACAAACCTCCTCCTACAATATTCCTGCCTCTGCCAGTATATCCCGGACGTCTATTAGTAGATATGGTAAGAAGCAGGGTTAAGGGCCGGGAAACGATGGCTCACAGATGGCGACTGGGCATTGCGCCGGCTGCACTGCACATTTTAGAGCCAGCCTGGAGCTTGCAGCTTTTTTTAAGGAATGTATCTTGCTGGGGCTGGTGTTGAAGCTGCCTTTGTTGCAGGAGGGCAACACCTTAAGGGAATTAGGTGGGGACAAAGCAGCATCTTCTGCCAGAGAACCACACGACGTCAGCCAAAATGAAAGTACATTCATGTGCCAAACAGAAAAATGTCCTTGGCTGCTGGTTTTTTTGCAAAGGCTTTTCCATCTACGAGCAGCACAGCAAAAAGACCAGAGAAGCTGAGAGGAGAGAAAGGGAAATGCCAAGCACATGAGGAGATTTTGGAAATGTGGGTCTTGGAAAAGCCCAGGGAAAGGCTTTTGGCTCAGAGGGGCTGGATGCTGCAGAGCACCCGTGGGGCTCCTGCTGCAGGAAAGCAGCTTTGTGCCCCTTGCATGTAAGCCGGACTGCATGAGAGAAAAGCCTGATGCCTTCATCTATTTCTTCTCTAAGTGGGGGATCCTGAATTCTTAGCTAATGGGTCAAAAATGGGTAACGGCACTCTTAACTCGGCGTGCTTGGATGTGCACACCTGGGAATTCGTTATTTGCATAATAGCAGGGCTCGGCACTTTACAGAGGGTCCCTGAAGACGCTGCAGCCTGAGTAAATGAGTCTGCGAGGTGCCAGGTGTGCGTTTATAGCACTAAATCCACAATAATGGTAATAATATACTTCCATAAAAGGCAACAGTGGCAAAATCTCTAGTGCACTGATCTTTCGTTATCTTTCATTTTACAGAGTGTTTTACAAACGAGAGGTCTCCTGACAAACCCATCTCCTTCTCTTGTTTATAGCTCCCAAAACAATAGGGTTTTTTCTCGAGCGAAGGTTCTGAGGTGCTGTCCACAGGAGAGTCCTTAGGCAAAAGCCAGGAGAAAAGGCATTTCTCCCGGTGAGCTGTAGTCCACCTGAGTGCCCAGCACTTCCCGCCCTTCAGGTGATGGAAAAACCAAGGCTGGGACACACAGCCTGAGTCCTCAGTGCTCATTGATCTATGTCAGATGGAAAAGCTTTTACAAACTACCAATATGAACTATCATTGCTCATGTTAAGATTAATACTTCTAATTGTGCGGACAGAATTTAAATGAGATACTTATTTACTTCCCCCATTATATATCAGTACAGAGCTATGTTTAAAAATAGAATTACTAGATGCTTCCCTAGCTGTCCCCCTGTCTGTCTCCTTAATTGTATCAGTTGGAGTACTCATTTATCTAAGCCTTAATCAGGGATGAAAATCTAGCTAGTTTGGTAATGACTTGCGTATCTCCCTCGGCTGATTTATGATTGATCCCCTTACTCTCGGTGAGGAGGATGAGCTGTGAATCGGAGGCTAAACTTGAGAAAATGCACAAGGTTCCCAGAGAACAAAGAAATGAAGTGAGAGGAAGAAGAACCCAACAACACACGGTTGTGCTATTCAGCCCCATATCTCAGCTTGAAAACACCGTGGATGGGATCCAGGGAGGCACATTCTTTGGGAAGTTAAATATATCTCACATCCCTCCGTGGTTTCCGAGCAATTAAGGGAAAACCCTTTGTCTGCTCCCCTTTGAGCTCCCCTTTCCCTGCTGGGGAGGAAGGCAGCAGCAGGGACAGCAGGGAGGCCGGACCCACTCAGCCCCGCGGGCGGCACGGCTGGGATGCAGGACTGGCCTCGGGCTCTGCAGTCGGCGCTCAGCTCGAGCCCTTGTTGCTCTAATGAAAACCTCAAGAACGAGAACAGCAGTTTCTTCTGCCCTTTGTGCTGGTTCTGCTGGGCAGCTTGTTATTGTTTACAAAATGCTGATATCAGGGTTCCGGTGCTGCAGGAGTTGGTGCCCAGGGTTAACGTGCGTGAGCTGTAACTCAGAGAGAAATCTTGTATGGACTCGAATTACTGAGTTCACATAACTAAAAGATGGCAATGGGGCAGAGCAGTCCCATGTCTGAGTGTGAAAACAGAAAGGCTCAAGGCTGAGGGACTCTGTTCAGAGGAGACCAACACGTATCTTTGGCAAACGCCAAATTTTGTTGCTGCCTGGGTGGTATTACATTTCGTTACCCCATAAAAAAGCCAGTGCAGATGATTTTGGCATTAGTGAACACAGTGGCGTCACTGAGAAGAGGCAGGGAAATGAAAAAGGGGTTTGCTATGAGCATGACCGACTTCTCTTCCCATCATTCAGACTCCACCTTCCGCTACACTGGCAGCCCCGACAGCCTGCGCTCCCGGGCCCCCATGATCACCCCCGACCTGGAGAGCGGAGTCAAGGTCTGGCACTTGGTCAAAAACCACGACCATGGAGACCAGAAGGAAGGAGACCGGGGCAGTAAGATGGTGTCTGAGATCTACCTGACCAGGCTATTAGCTACAAAGGTAATTGCCACGCGTGAAATTCCCTTGGGAAATGCGTAGGGAGGTCCCTCCAGACACACTTGCTGGGCATCCTGTGCAGTCCCTAATGATGCTCAGCTCCTGGGGGGTGAGGGGACTGTCCCTGCCAGGCTTTCCTGGGCCCCAGGGGTTGGGTGGCTCCTGGAGCCGCAATAGAAACACAGCCCAGATTTCCTCAGGCTGCAAGGTGATTGCTGCAATACTTTATTCTTCTGCATGGTTTTAAAAAGAGTTGGAGAGACGTAGCAGTGCCTGTAAATATTTAACCTGTTTCCTCGGCCAGAGTTTTCCTGCCTTTCACCATGTGTTCATCACTGTAGATAACGTAGATTTGCTTTTGAAAGCAACAGAACTTGTTTCAGGTTAGTAATAAAGAGTAAGCGCAGGCGTGAGTAGCTGCAGGCTGGAGCATTCCCCCGGGGTCCTCCGGCAGCGCAGTCAGTGTTCGTAAAGACCCCCACCTGACTTATTCCTGTGGGGTCCGTGGCAGTGCTTTGCGGGGCCGTGCAGAGCTGGCAACACCATCTGGCATCCCCTCCTGCCACCGCTGCTTAGCCAAGCGTGCGCCCGTCCCTGCCTTCACCTTCTCGGTTGCTGCTCCCGTTAGGGTACGCTGCAGAAATTTGTGGACGACTTGTTTGAGACGCTGTTCAGCACCGTGCACCGCGGCAGCGCGCTCCCACTGGCCATCAAGTATATGTTCGATTTCTTGGATGAGCAGGCAGATAAGCACGGCATCCATGACACAGATGTGAGGCACACATGGAAGAGCAATTGGTAAGAAGGGAGGAGGAGGGTGGAACGGGGGCAAACCTGAGTATTGAGCAATTATCTGTGTCCTGGGGAAAAACAGAAATGGGGAAGAGCTTTGGGAAAGCTGGGAACAACCAAGTCCCATAGCTCCACAGCACGAGATGTACCACGAAGCCATGCTAATGCTTTTCAAACAGCACCGCTGCTGCCCCAGTGCCCTGTGCAGATGTGACAGTCGGGTTTGATCCTGGTTCGTGCTGACTCCCGTACACACGCGAGCTGAAACCCCGGTGCAGTGTTAAACCAGGAGCCTGGCTATCTCCGAGTCCTCTACCCAGGTGGGAGCTGGGCACTGGCCTCAGGCCGTAGATCCACACACCTGGACTTTGGAAATCACTGGCTTTGCAGAGCCGGTCTGCTAGCTGGAAGCAGGGCTCCACGCTTGCACCACCCTGCCTGTGCAACCGTGCTGTGGCAGGAATGTCGGCGCAGGCTGGGAGGGAAGAGCTCGGCGAGCGGCTGCACCTTCCCCATGGCTTTGGGCAGCAGCTGGAGCAGCTGGACAGCAGGAGGAGGGGGCAAGGGGAGAAGGAGCCAGCCCCGCATGAGGCCAACGTGGACCGCAGCCGGGTTCAGCCTTCTCCGAACAACGGGAACTCTCACGTCTCTGCCTCTGCTGTTATTTTAGGATTAAAAGCTCCATGGGTTAGAAATTTACCTCTGCGAGGAAGAAAAAAAAGCACAACAAATGGTTGCTCCCTGAAGACTTTGTATTTTCCCCTGACTCCCTCATGGTTTCAAAGGCCTCTAATCATCACGGCTGCCAAAGCTGGGTCCCCCGCTAAGGCTGTGGGAAGCTAAAAACAATTTATTGAAAGCCTTAGAAGAAGGAGTTATTAGGATAAAAACTCTAGAATCGCAAAAAAAAAGATGAGACTTCTTAAAGCAATGAAAAGAAAGCGCTGACCGGCAGAGTTTGCTCTGCCAGAGCAATCAGGCCACACGAGCCCTGGTCCTTCCTTCTGCCCCAGGGCTCGGGAGGCTCTGGAGAAGGGCAACAATTTGGTCTGTGAACTAACAGCTCTGCTGAGCACTTTGGTCAGCTGCCAGAAAGGGAATTTTGGTGGGGAGATGGGAGAAAGCTTATGCCACTGGAGCAGGTCAAAGCAAACGGGGGCTTGGAAGGGAGAGCTGGGGTAATGGGGAGCTGGCACTGCCAGAGGTGCAGCTGAGCTGCTTGCCTGCAGTGCAGCAAGAGTTAAGGCTGAAGTCTTCAGTGCAGCTAGCTGGATAGATAGAAGGAGCTGAGACTTGAAAGGTAATAGAAAGCAGCAGCTGTTTTTTTGATCCTGCTATACAGCCAAAGAAAAAAGGAATAATAATTCCCCTTTGATTGCAAAGGCCTCGGGATTTGGGGACAAAGCCTCTGATGCCTGCTGCACCGCTCGCAGATGATGGACTGTGGAGTGGCCGGGCAGCAGCTGGTTAGCGCAGGGGCGGCAGCACCGCTGCCCCGGGCTCAGCCCCGTGCCGCAGACTCCCACTCTAACAAACTCAGTTTAAGGTGCTCCTGGTGGAGCTGCTCACCCAGTACCACCGAAGGCTGCTCAGCTCTGCCCTGGCACAGACAGCCTGCCCTCGGCACCTGCTGCCTGCCTGGCTCTCACCTCCTCCACCTTTCCGTGCAGGATCAGACCCCAGAGTGGCTCCCAGGGCGTGCAGGGCAGCGGTGTCCAGCCCAGGTGTCGCGGGACCTGTCACAAGCAATCCAGGCAGAACTGGGCTAACCGGTGTTTGATGGACCCGGCCCGGCTTCTAGTCAGATGATTGCTGCTTCCCACCATTTGTATTCTGCTTGGGAACACAAACCGCAGCAAGTGTCCTTTCCTAGCCTTTGTCTAACATTTAATTTTGTTTCGTGATTTCCCTACAGCCTCCCTCTCCGATTCTGGGTGAACGTAATCAAAAACCCCCAGTTCGTGTTTGACATCCACAAAGGCAGCATCACGGACGCCTGCCTCTCTGTTGTGGCTCAGACCTTCATGGATTCTTGCTCCACCTCAGAGCACCGCCTGGGCAAGGATTCCCCCTCCAACAAGCTGCTGTATGCCAAGGACATCCCCAGCTACAAGAGCTGGGTGGAGAGGTGAGCGGCAGCGGCACGGGTGGCAGCGGCATGGGTGCCGGGCTGGCCTGGGTGCTCCGGTCTGCCTGACCTCCTGTGCCAAGCAGCTTTGCTCTCGGCAGCTGATGATGCAGCAGGGTGGCTCTTGCAGCAAGCTGGTGGCACAGCTCAGCCCTACTGAGCACCTCTGCTCTTATTTTCAGCTTGTTACAGACCAGGATCCTGTTTTGCTAGATGTAAGCATAAAGTGAAATGACGTCCTTTTCCCTGTGTTCTCCCAAAAGCGGATTCATTACCCTGTGTGCAATAGACCAATCTCACGCACTCAGGAGGGATGCTGCTTTTTATTCGGGCCTGGGTGCTTGGTGGACTTTCCACAAATCAAGCACACCAGATTCATCAGGTGTGTCCCTTTTGTACAGTAACAATTGCATCTGATTTATTAAACTACTCCTACCTAGTACATATTCAAACTGTCTAATGCGTATGCATAGGATTGTGCGTAGGACGAGAGGAAATGGCCTCAAGTTGCAGCAGGGGAGGTTTAGATTAGATATTAGGAAAAATTTCTTGACTGAAAGGGTTGTCAGGTATCGGAACAGGCTGCCCAGGGAAGTGGTGGAGTCACCGTCCCTGGAGGTATTCAAAAAGCATGTAGACAAGGCCCTTCAGGACATGCTTTAGTGGGCACGGTTGATGGTTGGACTCGATGATCTTAAAGGTCTTTTCCAACCTAAATGATTCTGTGATTGTACGATTATATAACCATGACACATCAAATGCCTCCTCTGCATGCGTGGGGGTCTCGGGTGGTCTTTCGTGGTCATTTGGGGAGGTATCCCCTCCTCACCTTGACCGCTAAGTCACTCTGTATCGGGTCAATGGTTCGTTTTCCTGTCAAGAGGGATGCACCGTCAATCAGGAAGAATAGAAAGGATCAGAATGGTCTTGGCTGCTTCTCTAGGAATTATTAAAGTTGTTTGAAGTTGAAAATGATTAACTAACTTAATTTAAAACAGAATTTTCTATATCTGACATCACCTGCAGAGCTTTGTTTAAATCCCAAGGAGAAGAGGGGCATTTTGAGCCTTTGTGTTTCTCATGGCCTGCCTTGCCCTTTCCTTCCCGCAGGTATTACGCAGACATTGCCAAGCTCCCTGCCATCAGCGACCAGGACATGAACGCCTACCTCGCCGAGCAGTCGCGCCTGCACTCCGTCGAGTTCAACATGCTGAGCGCGCTCAACGAGATCTACTCCTACGTCAGCAAGTACAGCGAAGAGGTGGGTGTCCCCTGGGGCGGGCGCAGAGGCGATGCCGCCCCGTCGCTCGTGTGGCGTGGGAGAGGAGCCGTGCTTCTTGTGCGGTAGTGGGTCATGCAGCTTTCCCCCTCCCTGCCACCCAGAGCTCCTTCCTCCTCCCTTGTCCTTGATGCAGCACGACCGTAGCTTGCACTGCTGCTGTCCAGCTCTGTTCTGTTCACGCACAAAGAGGTTCAGGTCCTGGCCGTGCCCGTAGCATACTTCCCAGGAGGATTGAGAGCTAAAATGTTGTGGAAGCAACTGGATTCCTCAGCCTTGGCGTACGCCCAGTGCAACCCACTCCTGAATGCAGTGGAAAATCATCATGACCCAGTGAAGCTCCCCAGAAACATCCCTGTCTTTTGGGAACAGTGTGGTACAAATCCCATGTTGCAGTGACGCAGACTCCTGTTTGCAAAGAATCCCTGGCAGCGTGAGCTCCTTTAATGAATGCATCACTTGAAACCAAGTTCTCACCATCTGTTCCACCCCTTCATTTCAGTGTAAGAAGAACCTGTTGTTGCAATTATGTCCGTTAAAAGGAAGGGTTTTGTCATTTAATTGCATGTATGCATTTGTGATACAATGCTACAGCTATTTTCCGATTAGGGTTTAAAAATCTCATAACTTTCATGCTAAATGAGACAAGAAATGTGGAGTCCAAGGTACAAGAGCGGGAATGATAGTGTTGTGTGGGTAACGTGCACCGAGTGGCCCAACAAACCAATGAGCACGGCTGCGGCATGGCGAAGCGCTCCTCGCGTTGCGTTGCCATTTGTTATTTAAGTTTCACACATCCGCATTTCAAGTTGCTCACATCTTGCTGCCCGCCCACCTCTACCACCCCCTCTCGCACACTGACTTCTTTCTCTTTTTCTCTCCCTCTTTATTTTTTCTGTGCCAGCTCATTGGGGCTTTGGAGCAGGATGAACAGGCACGTAGGCAGCGTCTGGCATACAAAGTAGAGCAACTTATTGGTGCCATGTCTATTGAGAGCTGAAGAAAGGTTGCGGTGCTCACGGACGGCAAAGGGCAGAGGATTGCACAGGCTCTCGGGAATTAAGAGGGAGAACAAGCAAGAAAGGCGCTGGACACATATAAATACCAAGGCTCTTCTCGGGGGAGCAGAGACTGGCCCAAGGACTGACTGTGTTCAAAATCAAATAGGATCTGGTTTGAAATGGCAGGAAGAGAAAAAGACAAAGCATCTCAATCAAAGTCAAATCAAAATGGATCATTTTTTCAAGCATACATAGAAAGAAGGAACCTGGAAAGTCTGGATGTCTCCATGACTGCTGCTTTGCATGAAAATTGTTTGATGTATATTAGAAAATAAAACTTTATTTAAAGGTTTTTTTTTTTAAAAAAGAAAAAAAAAGGAAAAAAAAAAAAGAAATAGAGCAAAAGCCACAGAAGCCACAGAGAGAATCCTGGCAACAAGGTTCAGCTCTGAATCCTGTCCTCGAGAGACTCCGGAGGACGCGGCTCAGGCATTCTGCGAACAGACTCTTACGCCAATTGGAAAGCTTGGAAAACCGAAATTTTCTTCTTTTTCGGATCTTATAAAAAATATGAGCACAAGTTTGCACCACACCTTTTTACACAAGTAAAATAGCAGTTTAGCCAGAAAATAGTTCAGTGGCTGAGTAACTTAATAGGCACTAGAAGGAACTTTACCTGAATTGCAAAACCATCAGATCATCCAACCTGTCTTGAAATCCAGCTTTATCTATGTATTTATATAGTGTCAATATATATATATTTTTTTTAAATCCCATTTACTGTTGAACAAGGAAAGATCTGGTTTTAAATGCTTTCCCCTTTTCCACCCCCATTCCGCCTCGCCGGATGCCAGTGCCGCCGCGGTGATCCGGCAGCACCCCGAGCGGTGGTGTGGTCGCGGTGGTGCCCGGCTGCAGTTGCTGGTTTCTGCAGGTACAATTTGCGCAGAAGCGGCCAGCTGCCCTCTCCCCATCGGGCAGAGCTGGGATGAAGCCTCCTTGGTTGTGTTTTGGTGGTAGTTTCTGGCAGCCGCCTCTGATTTCTTGCAGTAAAAACCAACAAACCCCCAATGTTTACAGTGAGCGATACTTGAAAAGACTCGACATAGCGAGATGAGATATTTATTGCTTTTCTCTTTGGCTTGCAGAGTTGATCAGCACAGGCTCCCTTTGAGTTTCTCTGCCAGCATTCGTGGTGTTGCCCGCGGTCAGGCACAGGACTTGTATTTCCACTGGGGAGGGGAAAGAAATCTTTGCTCTAGGCAAGGGAAAACCTTAACCAGCACTCCACAGGCCAGCTAGCGCTGCTGTCTTGTCTCTGTCTCGGCGTCTCGTTGTGATATTCAGTTCCTTGCTGGTCCCGATGGGCACATGTTCTTGTGGCCAGTGACAGGCAAATGTTTGTGAGTGTTATTTCTTTCAAAGACACCAAAGCTTATGTGTGTCCCTTTGTAGAGTGCCAGGAGGGGAAGGAACGCTGTAAATATTTCTCTCTGTAATAAATATTGATATTTGTGCAGGCTGCAGTGGGGAGGACAGAGTGATTAGGTCTAAGGGAAATACAAGTATTGACTACGTGAGCTTGGCAGTGGCAGCAAAATAGCTCCCGGCTTCTGCTCAGCCCTGCCTGGGCGGTGCCATGCTGGCCTGGGACCTTAGTTTGCAGCCGGTATGTGTCGAAGGAAAATCCATTTTTGTATCTATCCCCCTCCTCGACCGTTCCTGCCCAGGGGAGCCCGGGAGGGTCACCACGGGCTCCCCGTGCACCGGGAAAGCTGCTGGCTTTTGGTCTCGAGACGCACTCCTAAGGGGAGCCAGCAACAGGGGAGGGGAGAAGCATGTAGAGAAATACTCAGGAAACTTGTTTTAATTACCATTCAGTAAAAGCCATGCCAATTCCACTTTCTTTTGGTAATCCACTTTTGTGTGTTTCTCTGGGCCCTATTAATACTCTGGAAGAAAACACTAATGATAACGATCAACCTTGTGCAATAAGTTCTTGACATTTACAATAGCCTGAGCTTTTTAACTGGAGGGATTGGATTTACTGACACACGGAGAGAGCTGGCAGAAACAGAGACTGAGCAGCAGAGCAGGATTCGTACTGCCTGTTATCGGGAAGAGTTCCCTTCCCAGGGATCCTTCTCCTGCGCAGTGAATCTAATTTCAAAGACAGAAAATGTGCAAATATCCGGGTTGTCCTATTAAAGTCTGGCATCCCGGAGCCCAGCGCTGCGGACATGGTGAACGAGCCGTCATTGCAGCAGCCGCCAGCCTGCCCTGCTCTTTGCTGCTGGTGTTACAGGGGATTGCAGAGTGTCAGGTTTTGAAATCCTCCAGGTCTCATTTTTTACTGGTTTCTGTTACTGCTTTTCACAGTGATCCGGCGTGAAGCTTATGTGAGTGATTTTCAGATCTATATTTTAGTTGTGGTTGTTGTTTCGGGTGTTCAGATCGTTCACCAAACTCTTACGGTACTCTGAAACCCAAAGAAAGCATTCCAAATGGCTTCCAGACGGTTTCCAAACACTTCTAAATATTAGAATAGTTATCTCGGCAGGATTCCCAAAATATGAGTGCTGCCCAAAGCAAAGACCTGGCTTTTCATCACCTGGGTGCTGGTGAATGTGTGCTTGCCCTACAGCCCGAGTCAGGCCCTCGCGATCCTCTTTTCTTCGCATCTATTGGAGAGGCTTTTGCGTAGCTGCTTTTAAGCCTACTTTCCCCCTCCTGCTCTCTACCTTCCGGCCAGGAGCATCCCATAAGCAAACATTTTGTCATTTCCCCCCTCCCCAGTGTTTTCTCAGCAAAGGCGGAGGTCCCCAAGCATCCCCTGGGTACCCTGGCCAGGGGTTTGTCGGGCAGTGCTGAGGGTGGGTGCTGCCGCGACCCAGCAGTGATGCCGGCGATGCCGGTGACCGGTCTCTTTTCCACGTGCGTTTTGGCTGCTTGTTGCCCCACGGGCCGGCAGCAGGAGAGGCAGCATGCGGGAGGTCTCCCTGCTCGAGATGCTCCATGTGCAGCACGATGGGCTGCCAGCCCTGCTCGGCTGGTTTGCCCTTTAACAGCCTCTCCCCCTGCCCTGGCAGGAGTCTGGGAAAGGGCCTGTAAACTGGGATTATCCTGGAAGGTAAAGGTGATGGGGAAAAAGAAAAAGAATTGCAGAGCCCAGAGGGATTGGTTTATGAGCAAGGATTAAAAGAATCCGACGTGTCCAAGCTGGCTAAACGCGGGGTCTGTATTCCATGAATACACCAGAGCACCAAGCAGAGAAGGGGACAACTGAGTTTATTTTCTGTGCTGTGGAAGGAAGGTGAGCAGGAGGAAAGGGAAAGCAGCAGGAGCACTTTGCAAACCAGTAAGCTATTACGCTTTTGACTGACTTCCAAGGGAAGCAGCAGAAACATCTCTTCTTCCATCATCAGAAAAGGCTTTGGGAGGGTGGCGTAGGGAACAGCATGGTGCTGACTGGAAGGGGTGGCCTATAAATAATCTGCCAAGTGTCTACTCGTGGTGGTCGACATGAATTATGGATCTTTACAGGCAATTATACGGAATGAAGCAACATATCCCCTTGGGGCAAAGCGCTTGTAATCTATTGCCCTGTTTGCATCCAGCTTTTCAGTTACTCCTTTGGGAAGAGGAAGCCTCAGATCTCAAAATGGCATTTTCTTCGCACTTGCAGCAAACTGGACCCAAGGTTTGGTCAGGAGGGGGCAGTGACTTTGCCTTAGATGAAACGACTTCACATCCCTCTCATTGCCTCCTTCTTCCTGCAAGGCCAGTTGGTGTTTTGATTCTCCGATTCACTTTGCTTCAGGTATTTTGACATCAAAGTGGGAGACGTCATTTCCCGGAATCTCTCTGCCTGGTGTCACTGCTTAAATAATTCCATTTAATCTTCTGCTCATGAGCTATCAAAGCACCCACTCCAAGGGGGAGCAAGGTGCTAATCAAACGCTTCTCCACCTTGAAAGCCTTTATTAAAAACCCATATACAAGAGTCTAACTTATAGGCAAGCTTGTCTCCGCATGAGCCCTGCTGTGGAGCACCACAACGCTGCAGCCCACCAAAGTATAGAGGATGTGGACGTCAAGTGGTCCGCACTTTGCCATAAAGGATGAATTTATGTTTAAAGGAAGGCAGGAGAGTTCAGCACGGCCAAAGTGCTGGAGCCCCAGTGGGATCCAGCAGGGACCAATCCGCAACTGCGTGAAGACCCGCCACAGGAACCAGCGCTGAGAAATAAAACTGCTGCCACGGCCTCGCTGCTGGTGGGCAGCACGTGTGAGGGGGAGGTTTCTCCCCGAAGGAGGCTGGACATGGCCGTGCCGGACAGCAGTGCCTTCCCACAGGGTCTCTCGGTGCTGTGACACAGTGGGGATGGCGAGTGCAGCCGCTCGAGGCGGTGGCAACAGAGACCTTCATCACAGCAGTGCCTTCAACACACTGTCTTAAAATCCTAACGGCCCGTCCCCACATAAGTTCTCCCTCCTACCTTCAACTGGACTTCACCAAAAATGTCGTAATGTAGGAAACGATTTGGGTGGGCACGTGGAGGACTAAAGCAAGAGGGCTTAAAGCTCTGGGGTTGCGTTCCCGCACGCTGCTGACTCTGAGCGCCTCGGTGCAAGTCATTTAAGTCTGCGTGGAAAGGGTCGGAGCGCTTCCCTCCTCCGGTGGGCACGACCGACAAACGAGGTCTTCTTTCCAGAAGTCCCAAGCAGCCAGCGGGGATGAGGAGCGCCGACCTGCCTGCTGCCCTCGCCCTGTCCCCCGGGCAGCAGGTTGGCAAAGGGCAGAGCAGCTCCCGGCACGGTCCCTGTGATGCTCCTGTCCCGGCCTGTGCCTCGAACCTGTTCCCTGGCAGCGGCCCAGCCACGTTCTCGCCTGTCGCTGGCTCTTCTCCATCCAGTTTGCAGTGCTGTCAGAGCTCACCTGTCACGGGGACTCGGCTCGCCAAACTAAATGAAACTAAAATAGACTGACTTGAATAAGCTGGGACATCAGGGAAAGCTCACGAGAGACTGTACCCTGGAGAGAAGAAAAAATGTTCAGAGAAGGATAAATAACTGACATCAAAGATGCATTAAAATGCCACAAAGCATTCAGCCATCCTATTTCAGCATTGCATTTGTACCACAAACCGCAAGCCAATAACGCAGGGAGCTGCGACGTTGTATATAGTTACGTACTAGGTAGAGCTAGGTGAGCAGTCCCGTCTGTTTAGTGAATGTGTCTTCAGTGAAAACGCCCGCATCGCCCCAGCCTTCTCCCAGCCTTCGCCCGAGGCCACTGAGACCAGTGGGTCAGAGGCTGAAGGCAGAGCACTGGTGACAGCTATGAGGCCACCCAACACCCGTACGGATGGGATGGTGGGGTTATTTTTTTTGTTACTAGACATTCAGTGGGGAAATAATCGGAGTAAAAGATGCCAGTGTGCACTGCGAAGAAGGTGCCATCCAGGATCCACTGAGCTGAGCAATCCTGAATGTGCAATTTAAATGTAGGTCAGCCAGATTAGTTTTGAAGTGGAAGAGGATGCGAGTCTTCGAAGCAGTTTTCGCTGCCTGGAAGGCTTTGTGCAGAGCCTCTGTTCACCATGAAAAATCCCCAGCTTCGGGCAGTGGTCCTGTTCTGGGTAAGGCACGGCACAGAGGCCGGCGTCCCAGCTGCAGGAGGTACCTCTTGCCTTCCTGGCTCCTAGCAGAAAACTCTGGGTCTCCGGTACGCGTCCTGCAGCCCGGGGTGCTTGGCTGGGTGCCGGGGGCCGTGCCGGGGGGTGGGAGGCGGGGAGGCGAAGGCAGCGGGGAAGCACGGGACAGCAGAGACCGACTGCTCCCTTGCTGGAAAAGCAGCTCCTCGCCTCGCCTGGGCGTCTGCGCCGAGGTTGCTGCTGCGGTTGCACCGGGAGCAGCTCAGATGCAGCTGAAGGTGTTTTGGCCGTGCTGTGAGCACGGCAGTGTCTGTGTGCTTGTTCTTTCAGATCTCCGTTTGCCCCTGTGTGTTACCCATTCCTCTCCTTTCTTTGTAAAAGTGGAATAGAATACTGTTCCTGCAGCGTGTAAGAACACGCTCAAAAGACCTGCAGGGTCCATCCGATTGCACGGACAATATCCCAAACTCTCTGGGCCTCCTGAGGCTGCCAAATCAAATAGGAGATCTCCTGTACGGCCTTTTCTTTGAGATTTTTAATACCTCTATTTCAAATAAGCTCGGAAGTTTATGCAACAGCTTCTCCATCAGATGTTTCCGTCTCATGGACTGGGCAGCAGAAAGGTGCGCCTGCAAGAGGAGCCATCTGAAAGGAAATTAGCTGATGAGCTGATTTTGCCACATTATTTCATAGCTTCAGAAGAATGTCCTTCTCTTATTGATGAGTGTTTCTGTGTTAATGGCACTTTGGGGGCCGTTACGGGAAGCGGTGGGAAGCAGCAAGGGGAAGGGAATATACAGGTACTAAAGCTCCTGGAGTCCCCAAAAATGTCACAGAATGTAGAGNATTTGTGTATTGGCAGGAATATCCGTACCCATTCCACCGTATCGTTCTCTGGCTCCTCCCCTCCCCGTTATACTTGACACACTGGAGTTCTGTATTATATTTTTTTTTAAGATGATTGTCTGTTTTTTGTTGTTTTTACAAGTGTTGTGGAAAAAATGTAAGAAAGTTTAAGTATTTAAAAATGTTCCAAGGAAAAAGGGGGTTTTGTTATTATTCTAATATATTATTGTGTACCTATTGTAAATATGAAACACTCCTATTTTGCAAGCCAAGGACTCACTTTGTACTGTTGTTATATATAAATAAAGTTTACTGGTTAAAAAAGCCCTCCTGAGTGGGTCCTTATTTTCCAACATGTGGTGTGTGGCATTTGTTGTATGAGCTGAGTATATTGGTGAGAAATATTTGCTTACTGAATCACACCAGCAATAAATGGGTAAGTGGAAATCTGGAAATAACGCCTGCCTAGCGAAGGCGGGAGTGCAGCTGGGCTGGATAGGGGTCCGGGAGTGCCCCTGGCCTCCAGCCTTTGAAAAGCAACTTCTACCTTTGCAGCAGGGAAAATTTTTCCAGTAGTAAATGAAAAGCAAAGTGCAGTAGATGCAGGGAAGCTCCGAGAGGCTGAGCGATGCTGCTCCACGGCTACCTTTCCTGCAGAGCGGGGCAGGTGAGGCTGTTGCCGTCCTCGCTGCCCTCTGCTCTTCGAGAGCTGTCAGTGCAGAGTTTTAGCATCGTTGCTAAATGGCCTCAAGCTCAGAAGTGTCCCGTGAGATGTGCTAGTTCGTCATCTCAAAGGGGTCGATGGGCTGAGCTGGCTCTCCGAGGCGCAGCGGTCCTTGCAGGCAGGAGAGGGCACGCAGGCAGCCTTACCGGCTGCGGGAAATATTGGGCACTTCCACTCCAGCTGGGGAAGGAGCAGGCAAACACCGTGTACAAATAAAAAGCCTGGATGAGTTCTTCACAGTTTCCCCTCCTTGAAATTATCAGTCCTTAAGGTAAAATGCATTTGCTTCCATTTCATAAATTCAAGCTAACGTTTTAGCAAACGCTGAGAGGCATCTGCTCAGTAGTAGGAATCAGCAAGTGACTTCTTCAGCAGCTGTCTGTCAACTTTAATGACCAATATGGTTGCAATTACAGCAATGAACTTTCTCTAACAGCCCAAAATTACTCTGGATGATGATAAGTGACAGAAAAATGGAGACCCTAAAGGAAGCATTAAAAAAGAAACATGGGGATCTGGAACAAGAGGTCTTACTGCTTCTTCTGACGGATCTTAGGGGTTTTTTTCTTTCTAAATGAGGTACTAAAAAGGATAAATCTAACCCAGAAGGGGAAGGCATGGCACACTGTGGATCACAGCAGGGAGTTCAGTGCTGCCCCAAGATGTAGTTTTTATACAGACATTTGACACTGAGTCCGCTTGTTTTAGTGTACTGCTAATAGGGTGATGGGAAGCTACTCCTATTTGAAGCTAATGCAAATATATCATTTTTGTCAGTGCAGCGGTCTGCTCCTCCGGCAGGTCATTTTATCTTAAATTTTCCTCAAACTGAGGGCAAAGCTTGACATGAACCTTGGAAAGGCAGTTGGGCCACATCCTGCCACCTCCCGCTTTAAACCAGTAGATTTTAACCTCGGCAGATAGATCCCATTGGCTCTCTTAGCTCTGTTGCTGGCGTTCCTGTCATCGTTCCAGTGCTGAACTGGGGTGCGCCAACCCAATATTGAGTGAATTTTCACATGATTTGTGAAGATAGGGAATAGAAGAGGAGGTGATTGTTTTTCACTTGTGCCTTGGGTTAGCCTAAATTTATACCAAGAATAAAATACGAACTGAACTGAGGTTCCCAGAGCTTTCCTAAGGGCTGGAAGAGGGGGGTACGGTGTTTTACAAGGGACCTCCGGAGATGCTGATCTCTGTCCTGACTTGCTCATGGCCATGGTGTTGTAGCGGAGACACTGGAGGCAGGCAGCAGGACAGCTGCTGGCGGGAAGCATTTCTACTCCATGTGCCACCTTTGAGAGGTTATTGACTCCTCCAGCTCAGCAAAGGCGAAAGAAATTTCAACGTGAATCGACAGCATTGACCATGGGGTCATTTGTATTCATCTGCACCTTGTTAATATATTTAATACAGTAAGTATACTCAACTAAAAATTACATTTTGTCTGGCATGCACTTCACAGGCTTTATCGGCACTGACAAGGTCAAGTGATGCTTAATAACGGTTATATAAAATGCAGATGGCTTAGATCCCTCTGTCATTTCCCATGACCAGTGCAGAAGAGTGAAGAGCCACAAACATACTTCAGAAGGCATCACTAAACCAGCAGGTTTGGACCTTACTTGGGTAAGGTTGTGGGTCCCAGCAAACGTCCCTCCAAAAGGCTGCCGTTACAGCGTTGAGCTGGGGTACCGCAGCTCTGCAGACCGCCTGGGGCAATTTTTTCTCTCTGAAACAGCAGCAAAACAGCTTTGAGTTTACCCTCCATCCCCCATTTTAGCTTTGTCTGTGCTCACCCTCTGCATCCCCTAGGCCAGCTTTTATTTCACCTTCTGAATATATGAGATTGCCCGGATGCTTAATAAACCGCCGCTATGTGAATAGTGGGAAGGATTTTGGACATCCTGGTCCTGGCTTTTCAAGCCTGGTTATCAGGGCAAGCTAATGGAGGTGACACTTTCAATTACCAAATACAATCACGGCATTAATTTTGACCTGTTTAAATTCCAGCATCTTTTCTCTTCTTGGAGAATTCTAGTGAATGCTTAGCTAGAGGGTGACATATAATTGTATGTGATCAGGCAGTTATCTTAAACTGGCAATAATAACCACAAAAAATCTCTTGCTTTTTATTCCAATAAGCATGCATGGTCTTGTTATATCTAAGCGGCTAACTCGTTTGCAATGGAAATTTAGCTTAGTGTTGAGTGGACACTTCACTGCTTAAAATGGAGCATATCGCTAATAACCATGCTAAAACCACTCCTCCCTAATCCCGAATTGTTTCGTGGCACACTCGGGCCCCCTCACCATGCCTGCTATGGTGGCACATGTCCCCAGGTGCTGGGTATTGATGTTGCTGGTGGGGGCTACTGATCTGGCATCAACGGGATGAAAAGTAGCTAATTAATTTAGAGATCTTCCAGAAGAGAAATCTTGTATCTGCTCCAGTATATACATATGTTTGTGCAGACAAGTGTATATAAAATAATGTGAAAGTATTATAGCACAATATGAAATAGAGGTACAGCATAATACAACGTGAATGTGTCTGTATTTGTTTGTATCAAGAGTATACCCCAGGGTTCATGTTAAACTTAAAATTACAAATACTGGTGCCAAAACAAAGGATTTGTTTTTAGTTCAGAATAATACTTATGAAAATGGAAAGCACTCGGGCTTTATTGTCGCTTCATAACTAACTCCAGTGAAGGAATCTAATTACAAATGTTCAATGCTGCCCTATGGCAAAATGTCTGAGAAAATGGAAGGAGGATGGCCAGGCTTAAATAACTCAGGTAAAAATTAACTCCATGGCAATATCTGATAATTAAGAATGTCTCTATCAGCTTGTGTGGGTATTAATGAATTGGGCTGTTCTTTTCACATTTCATTACTGGAGCTTTATGACTGCCATTTCGCCCTTATTGCTCCGGGAAATAAGCTTGTCTATGGCCCAAGCGCCAGGAATAATGTTTGTGGGTTTATAAATAGATCCCGTTCGTCCAGACTTTCTTCAAGGTAAATTTTGGAGCTCCGTAATTGGGCCCACACGGGGTTGTGCATGTGTCCTTCCTCGATGCTTCGAGCTTATCTCATACCATCTCTGTTTCGGAGCAGGCTGGGAAGGGAGCAGCAGGCTCTCCTAGCAGTATGGAATACAAAACATGGGGTTTCTGCTTTGTAGCTCGTTTAAAGCAAAACCAGCAATGATTATTATCATTTGAAAACTATCCTTTGCCGTGGTCGCTTTGCTTTGCTCAGCCCTCACCAAGAGCTATGGGGATTTGCCGTGCTCCTTGTGATGACCAGGAACTCGCCTCCATCCCCTGGTGCGCCGAGCTGGGGCCCCAGCAGCACCGGCCCCTCGGGGAGGGGAAGGGGGGGTTGCTCTGGGGCTGCAGAGCCCCTCCAGCTCCCCCACCTCCGATGGGCCCCCGACGGCCAGCTACTGGCTAAAGCAAAGAGCCCAGTACCGGCACCTCCAGCTCCACAGACACAAAAGCTGGAGCTACCGCAGCCTCCCGGTGTTTCAAAGCAATAAATATCCTCCATTTACTCCTGCAGCGGAGATAATTATTCTCCCGTGTGGTTCACTCCCAGCTTTGCTGCTGCCTTGCCATGTGAGCAACCTGCCTGCCTGCCTCTTTCCCCTGGGAAGAATATAACAGAGCTACTTCCCATCCCTTACGCAGTTGTTGGGAGATTTAATTCTATTTTGAGAGCCTCAGATGAAAGGCACTGCACGAGCACTGGAGACCGATACATTCATTAGCCGAGTCCCCGCTGAGTGCCGGGGTTGGCTCTGGACACATGCACCCTTCGTGCTAAAGGCGGCAGCGGGTGGCCGAGGAGCCGCCGGGATGCAGGGTAGGACTGCACGGAGCTGGCTGGCTCTGCACGGCCTGCATTGTCATTCTGCTCCAGCCACTGCTGGCCGCCTGGAGAGGAGAAAGCATTTTCTCTTTTGTTAGCACTCAATTAGGCTGAGCTTTGAGGAGAAGATATAAATGCCTAAAAGTTCTTTTTTTTTTTTTTTTTTTTTTTTTTTTTTTTTTTTTTTTTTTTTTTTCAAAGAAGAACCTCTGAACGTCTAAATGATAACATGTTTCAAGTAGCTGCTCCTTCCCTGGAGTTGAANGGGGGGGGGGAGAGAGTTGCTCTTGCATGAGTTTTTAAGCATCCTTTTGACGTTCATTTGATTTTTGCAGCGGGAACCTGCAATCTCTCTGAGCTCACCACAAAGGCATTGCCTCAGGCTGTACAGGAGTTTATAGACTAGGTCACAGACCTCATGCATATTTTATATGTGCTCAAATAGCATTTTAGCCTTTGACAAGCACAGGTCAGAGCACCAGCACCCTGCCCGGGAGGAAAGTGGCTCAAGGCTAGTCACACAGAACAAATACACCAAACAAATAGATCAAGCACCAGAAATAACTCAAATCCACTTTGGGAGAGAACTCAAAGTATTGCTCTGTGCGTGGCCTGGCCTTTTTGCCTATACAGGCAGAAGCAGGAGGATGGCCTGATGCTTCCAGAAGGATTATAAGCTCTGCTGGCTGCGAGGCTACCAGCGAAATAATGGCCCTGGCCAGCAGCTCCTATCATGCTAATGGGTGGGATTCACCTCTGCCGCTACAGATATATAAAAGAGATCAGTGTTTCTAGAAGCTAAGACACCCCAGCTCCGCTAAATCACCTTCTGGAGATGCTGTAATTCCTTGTCTGGCAGCCGAGAGCAGTATTCCTCCCGCTGGAGCAGGAGCCGGAGCGGCAGAGAGCTGTGGGGGCTCAGTGCGTGCTGGCATGGCAAGGCTGTAGGAAATGCGTCCACAGTGGTCTCAGCACTGTCCTAATTGCAGGTCTCAAACAAATACCTCATTTCCACACACACACTAATAAATTGACTGCCTTTTGATACGGAGCTGTTAAGTGGGGAGCTCTGCGGGGCGCTCGCTCCCAAGGATGCGCCTCTGAAACAAGGCGGAATCTCTTTCTCCGTCTGCAGAGGAGCAGCGAGGAGCCGGCTGGTGGGGAAGCTGATACCCCAGTGCAGGGACTGGAGGATTAGCAGGTTGGTAATGGATATGGGTTGAGTAATAATCTGTGGCCTGATTAATATGGATATGCTTTTTGGATTAATAAGGATGCAGCAGAGCTGTCTGCTGAGGAAAGTTGTTCGCACTCACCAGTTCGCATGCAGTGACCGTTACCTTAATGCTGTGATTAAATCCACATTTAAGATACCTCATTATATTAGAGTGTAAGAGTGAATTCTTATAACCCACAGCAAGAAATGTGTTCAGGCCTGGTGGGTGAAGAATGCAAGAAGATCCCTGGAGAGCCTCTGGGAATGTGTCTTACAGCTGCCATGGGCCGGGCCAGCCCGGCAGGTAACCCTGCACCCAGGCACTGCTCGCAGGCGTCTCGCTGCCGTCTCCTTCACCCCCGTCTTTGGAGCCGCTGCCCTCCGGCACGGCTCCTGACCATGGTCACACAGACACGAGTCACTTCTCTGCAGCTGTGTTACCTTCAATGAACTCAGTTCAGCTGCAGGATGAGCCTCGAGCAAAAGCATCTACTGCGCACCTCAGGTGTGGGGATCTGAAGCCAATTGAGTTTTCCCTTCTCTGCTGAGCCCGGAAAACAAGGGTGTCCACTTCAAAAGGGGGTTAAACGTACAGGCGGATCCCTGACCTGTCTGGAAAGCACGGACCTAGAAGGGAAGGAGACTTACAACTGCCTTATTACCTACCCGGCAGCTCAAAGCTACCGATCGCGTCCCTCTCGACTGCCTTTCATTACTCTCAGGATGAAAGTGGTTTTTGGCAGAGGGGATCTGAGGAGCAGGACTGCAAAACCTTTCCTGCCTCTGCTCCCCTTCCTCCAGCGCAGGCGAGCACCGCTCCCACCCTGCGAGGAGCGAAGGGGACCCACGGCTCTGCCCGAAGCCAGGGCCACCCCTGCTCACGTGTGGGCGCGCACACGCGTGCCCTCTGCGTGTTTGTAAAACAATCTTTTTAATTTTCCGGTTGGCTTGGCAAACCACAGCTGCTCCTTCCTCGGAGCTCCTGAGCGCATTTGCGCAGGTTCCCATTTACATACAGCAGGGCTTTTAATTTCCTTCTCACCGCGCGTTTCGCGAACAAACCGTCTGAAATATTGCAGATGGCTGGGACGGGGAGCGGGGAGTGGGATACTGGGGGGAGAACGGAGCTGAGCCCACAACACGGCTAACACACGTTTCGCCTAATGGCAGAGCCCAGGTTTGTTGCAGCTGCCCCGCGGCGGAGGATTATGTGAGGGTTTGCTCTCCACTTATTTTTGCTTTAGCTCAATGGCTTTGCATTTACCAAGACTCAGCCAAGGTGCTTGAGTATTAATTGATTCTTGCTGCTGAGTGAGGCTCATTAAACAGCAGCTTTGGGGTGTAACTGGCAGCTCACAGAGGCAGTAATGAGCAGGACAAGAGGTCCAGGACTGAAACTTCTCTCCTCCAGCATCTGTTATCCCAATTACAACCCCAAAACCACAGCGACAGCCACCAAACACGCACAGAAAAGCTTTATTAAAACAAATGGCGCTCTCCGACGCCTCTCCGTCAGGGAAATGACGGGGATTTCTCAGTTAGCAACACCCTGCAGCTGGGTTAATTACCGCCGGGGGGGGGG